>JZLH01S0157155.1:73172-100873 GCA_001188425.1 Eucidaris tribuloides
CATTTTCACAGAGAATTTAGTCAATGAGTGCAGAAACACTCATTTCGTTGAAAAGTTATGGAATTTTCAAAAAGGGGGAACTTATTTTTTGTGTTGTGTTTATCTTATGTACAATGATGCAAAGATTTATTTAAGTAATATTTTCCTTCTGCCCTGCAAATACACTTGCATAATTTTGCCTAATATTGAGTTCAGAAAATTGAGATGGTACTTGAGGATGGTATGGAAAAATTATTTGAAAGTAGTTAAAAATATGCCAGTGATTTGTCTGCTGCATGAATGCATGTTGATTGTTATTTCTATTTCCTGTCTTATGAGGTGTATATGACACAGCAGTCATTCTTCTATTCCCTTTCTTGTGAAGTGTTATGTTTTTGGCATAGCAGTGTTTTGTGAATATATTTCAGGAGTAAGACTGTTTCAACAACCGAGACATTTTTGTACGATGTTCGATGATATAACATAATCATATGCTTGCAGTATAGTGTTCAGAATATCAATACGTGAATGCTTACTTGGTTTGTTTTCAGGATTGCTATTTAGCAGTAAATTACCATCATTAGCAAGAGTTTAAGACTACAAGAACATTTCCCATTAAACCATGCACAGAACAAAAATAAAAAACTATTGCTTCTTGAAAAGGTTAAATGCATATGAGTTATTATTCATTGCTCAAAGGGCAAGGGAAAGTACTCCTACCAACATCAATACTTTTAAAGGTAGATTTACTTTGACCTCTGAGCAAGAACTTGACAAACTTTGTGCATTAATGCTGCCCTGTAAGGGGCCGGAGGTATTGTGTTTTCGGGTTGTCCTTGCATCCGTCCGTTACCGGTTCTCATTACCGTGATAACTTAAGAACCGCTGATCGGATTTTGATGTAACTAGAACCAAGTATGTACTATGAGGCAACAATGAACTGATTAGAATTTGGGGTTGAAAAATCAAAGGTCACAGGGCCTAAAACAGGTCTGATTTGGGATTCATTACCTCAATAACTTAAGAACAGTGTGTTGGATTTTGATGTAACTTGGGTGAAGTATGATAAGGCACCAATGAACTGATTAGATGTCAGAGTTAAAAGGTCAAAGGTCACAAGGCCTTTAGGGATGCCTGATTAGGGCTCATTACCACTAGAACTTAACGGCTGATCAGAAGATGATTTAACTTTTTGTCAAGTATGTTTTATGAGGTTATGATGAAATGGTTAGATTTTGGAGTTAAAAGGTTAAAGGTCACAGGACCTTGTATCTCATTTGAGTTCACTACAATGGTAACTTAAGACTTTAAATCAGATTGAATACAGACATAAATGATTCATTTCAATTTTAGAATTGGATGGGAGATGTGGAGGCATACCTCATTGGCTGCATGCAGCCGAATTGCTTTAGTTATTTATTACATGTATATATTTAATATATGTATATGTATCTTAAACTTTTATTATACTGTGAACTCTCGTTATAAAGAACACTGATAACAAAATTTCATTATAAAGAAGTAAAATCTGTGGTCCCATATCTTGGATTTCCTTTGTATTTTATTGTTTTTGCAACCCTGATATAAAGAAATTGCGTTATAAAGAACAAATATCATGGGTCCCTAGGACTTCTTTATAACGAGAGTGCACTGTACTAAACTGTGTTATGTGCCCAATGTTCTTGCATTCTGTGTTGTATTAATAGCTCTGTATTTGGAAAAGTGCAAGATATGAAACAAACTGCATCTGAAAGCACAACTCTTCTGTTTCCTTAACACCATCATTTTTCAAACTCAATACAGGCGACTTCCGTTATAACGAAGTCCTCGGGACTGGCATTTTTCTTTTGTATCGAAATTTTGTTATAACCGAACAGTTAAAGTACATACAGATATATAGATAATAATTGTGGGACCTAAATTTCTCCTTCAATGTAACAAGAATTTCGTCATTCATGTAACTGTGTTAGTTGTAACGGGAGTGCTCTGTATCTATTTTTTTTTTCTGTGTCTATGATTATTTAGACTCCTGTAGTTTGATGTCGTTATATCACCTGAATTATTTTGTGACCAGCAATAAAAGGACAACAATGTACTGTGTATAACATTGTGTAAATGCAAAGTCCATTAAAATTGTAAAAAGTTTGATTATGTTGTGTTTATCAAATTTCAGGTTCGTTTGTGGTGAAGAGTAACTCACCACATTGTAAAAGAAAAAAGGGATTTTCTTGATTCTAACTTTTACTATATCTGTATAACGCTCAGACCTACTCCCAATTATACTTGAACTGGGGTCTATAGGAAATGCATGTATGGCAAAGTCAAAATCTTCAAGCAGATAAGAGATACACGTTCATTCACCCATACTACTCAATCAACTCCAAATCAATTGGTAGCAGTGCAAAGCAGCACTGCCAGTGGTTACCATCTCCTATTCTACTGATCGTTCACAATTCGGTCTGTATGATAAGAAAACTCACTCAGAACGCTCCACGTGGTGTGCCCCAGGGTTCTGTTCTAAGGCCCATTTTATTTTCTATCTATATCAGACCTCTTGGTGAGATTATTTCTAAACATAATCTTAATTATCACTTATATGTTGATGATGCCCAGATATATGTTTCTTTCAATCCATCTCAGTCCCACGCAAATAATGTGTTGAAGAGATTAGAAACTGGATGCCCCAAAATTTTCTCAAACTGAATGATAATAAAACTGAGTTTATAGTGTTTGGTTCCAAACAACAACTTCGGTCAGCATAAAGCATATTCGTATTGGTTTTTCCAACATTAGTCCATCATCTCACGTTCGCAATCTTGGCGTTATACTTGATTCAAATATGACACTTACCAGCCACATATCTAGCCTGTGTAAATCAGCTTATTTTCACTTACGTAACATTGGTTTAATAAGAAAATATCTTACTGAACAAGCAACACAGAACTTGATTCATGCATTTGTGACTTCACGCTTAGATATGGGTAACTCATTGTTGTTTGGACTGCCTGACACTCTTCTGAACCGTCTGAAAAGATTGCAAAATATTGCTGTTAGAGTCATTACTCGCACCAAACCTTCCGACAGTATTACACCAATTTTTCTTAAACTGCACTGGCTTCCAGTCAAACATAGGATTGTCTTTAAAATTCTTCTTTTCATGTACCGTTGTTGTCATGGAATTGCTCCTGCATATCTTACTGAATTATTCAAACGTCATCAACCTAACCGGCCTCTCCGTTCCAGTAACAAACTTCTTTACACTCAGTCTGTTGTCAATAGATCATGGGGTAGAAGATCTTTTTTTATCTGCCGGACCACGTTTGTGGAACAATTTACCGAAAGAAATAAAATCGAATACCTCCTTAACACAATTTAAATCTAACCTGAAAACTCACCTCATGAAAAATGCATTTTAATCGTGATTATCCTTCTATTTATTTTCTTTTGTAAATGTGTCACGTTCTCCTCTGTATTTATATGTTACTGCGCTATGAGCACTTGCATTGATAGGTGGATTTTAGCGCATTATAAAATGTCATTATTATTATTATTATAAGAGATTTGCAAGATTTTATAGGTAACCTTTTCATTCCATGTATCTTGAAATATGTTCATACTCATACATGTACCAAGTATGTATGTTTACATAATTCTAGTAGTTATATACTTACGTACACAAGTAGATATGCATGTATATGTATGTATGTGTAAATTTATGCATGTAGGACCTGCATTGTAGGTAAAACCTCCATTACTTGTGATAACAAAATAGACAAATGCAATAGGAATAATAAACGGCTGGATAGCTCAAACTCAATTTTAACAAGCATTCCTGTCTCTATTCTTTTATTGGGGTTGAGGATTTTGGCTTTAAAGAGGAATGAAACCCAGGCATCTACTTGCATTCAGAGAATAGATAACAATAAGAGAAAGAAAATGGTGACAGTTTGAACAAATGTGACTGAACCGTTCAAGAGTTATAAATGTTCAAAGTTTACATATTCCTTATGTATGGAGGATTCTTTAATTGGAAATACTACCACTTTTTAAGATGAAAGTGTGGAGAACTCCCCATTGGTTTTGTTCACAAATTTTCAGAAATTTATGTTTTTTCTGAAATGTTAGTTGTGAAGGTAATCAAATTCTTCCAGAAAACATATGCAAATCATTTTGCTGGGACATACTTGTACAACAAGCAAGAGGCAATCAGATATATCATAAAAAATGAGAGTAAGCGAACATTTGTGTACAAACCCAATGGGGAGTTCTCGACACTTTCATCTCAAAAAGTGGTCGAGTTGCCAATTTAAGAATCCTCCATACCAAAGATTAAGTAAACTTTGAACTTTCATAACTCTTGAACAGTCCATCCAAATTTGCTCAAACTTTCACTGTTGTATTTCTTTTATTTTTCTGTATTCTCTGAGTACAGGAAGATGTCTGGGTTTCATTCTGCTTTAATTTATATTTTTGTAAGTAACAATATTCATGACATGATACTACATGTATTAGGTTTTTTGTGTAATCTCATATTAAATACTATATGATGAGGTCAGTCCTGACTTTGTGACATTTCTTACCAATGGATGTCATTGTGACTGACTTAATTGCCCGTAACATGATTTCTGGCCCGACTGCCCCTTGGCTGGTAGGCCCCTTCCAATAGGATCAAAATGCTTACATGTACGAAGATCAGCATTGTAACGTTGTCAAATATTTTAGCCTTTACACTTCTACAAAAGGTGATTGTGGGCTAAATTTGGCTGTGTGCAACCATTAGTTAAGCTAGAACTGCATCTCGGGAAATAATTATGTAATGTGTTCCTGCCATTGTCTTTTTCATTTTCCGTTGGGGGGGGGGGGGGGAGTTGGCTTACACATCATCGTTAAGAATCATTGCATTGCCTTATATTCCAAAGGCTAAAAAACACTCTTGGTTGATAAAGATGAAACAACAACAAAACATAACACAATTACAACAATAGTAATGGCAACAACAACTACTATTACTACTATTACTACTACTACTACTACTGTTACTTCTGCTACTGTATTTCTACCACTAGGAATAGTACTACTGGGCTACTTCTATTACTACTGCTACTACTACTACTACTACTACTACTACTACTACTACTACTACTAGTACTACTACTACTACTACTACTACTAGTACTAGTACTAGTACTAGTACTATTACTACTACTACCACTAGTACTAATTACTACAATTACTACTACTACTACTACTACTACTACTACTACTACTACTACTACTACTACTACTATTACTACTATTACTACTACTACTACTACTACTACTGTTACTTCTGCTACTGTATTTCTACCACTAGGAATAGTACTACTGGGCTACTTCTATTACTACTGCTACTACTACTACTACTACTACTACTACTACTACTACTACTACTACTACTACTACTACTACTACTACTACTACTACAGAGCTGGTTGCAAGTCTTTAAACACAAGTTGGAGTCATCAGTTCTAAGTTGAGCTTTGAAAGCTGCATCGGCTATGAATCAGCTCTTACTATTGTTCTGAGCGACAGTTCACCGACAAGAGCGCAGAGTGCACAAGCTGGAGTGTTATTGTTCATAAATGTGTGAGACTATAATGAAAATACCTCTGTAAATACCTCCATGCATTTTCCGCATGAATATTATACCTATATCTTCGATTGCAGACCAACTCGAGTCTTAATTTGGGTTCAGTATTCAAATATAGATAGTTAATTTTATAATCAAAGACTACTTGCTTTGTAGCATTAGTTTAAAGTCAAATGCATACGATCAATACAATAGAACAAAAATAAAAGAGAAATAAATGTGTGGAGTTTAGACTATGCGGGGAAAACATAGTGTCAATTGTTTCAAAATCCCAGCTCTGTTTTGCTTCTAATTAGGGAAATAGCATGTATTTGACGACAGCCTAGTCTGTGAAATTCTACAACACAAAATACTTTGAATAAATATAAAATGAAGGAAATTATTGAAAGGTGTTCACCCTCAGAAGTAATGGAGATTAGGTTGTTGTAGGCGATAGCTTTTCGATACTATCGGTAAACTAGCTTCAGCTAAAGTTGGAGTTCGAGTTGGTTCCGTGGAGACTACGGCCCACCTAGAACACCAGCTCTAGCCCAGGGGGCTGGTCCTGGGTTGGTTTCGTGATACTGCCCCTTGATCTGTTATTAACTGGCTGCAGTTCTGTGTCAATACATTATTACATTCCATGGTATCATGTGACAATGGTTGTTTTAACCAAACATCTTAAAGCCCAAGTTTTAGTTTTGGGGATTTCGTTTTTATTTGAAAGCTTTATGCCCAAAGGTCACATCACACCAATAACAGATTCTGAATGCCTTTCGTTTTTTTTATATTAATTAATGAAAAATCTCGGGGGGGAGGGGACCCACGAGATTTTACGGGGTACCCCGGGCGATTTTCGACTATATTTTACATAATAGCATCCAAAGGGTTAATACGGTGTTACGGTTTTCCGAGTTATACGTCAGAGCAGACTCTGATCTTTCTGATGAAGTATAATTTGGATAACCTAAATACCGTATTAGCCCTTTGGATGCTATAATGTAAAATATAGTCGAAAATCGCCCGGGGTACCCCGTAAAATCTCGGGGTCCCCCCCACGAGATTTTTCATTAATTAATATATAAAAAAAGAAAAACGAAAGACATTCAGAATCTGTTATTGGTGTGATGTGACCTTTGGGCATAAAGCTTTCAAATAAAAACAAATCCCCAAAACTAAACTTGGGCTTTAACAAAAATCTCTGTTGACCAGACTACTGAACAAAGTATGTTGTATCCGTACATACATAAATTTACACATGCATACACACACATACACACACATACACATACACACACACACACACACACACACACACACACACATACATACACATACACATACGTATATGCATACATACATACATACACACACATACATACAAATACACATACATACATACATATATACATACATACATACACACATACATACACACACATACATACATACATACATACATACATACATACATACATACATACGTACATACATACATACATACATACATACGTTGTGTACCCGGATACAAGGCTTTTGCATAGAATACGCACAGGGAACATAGTGCAGTCACTCACAGGGACGGGATGTTTAATTTATCACTCATTGTGTCATTTTAATTATGTTCATTTTGATTACTTGAAACGTTTGCTCTGATTCTAAATCTTAACAAACATTGGTATACTGGTACCCAATCGCTTATTATCTGTTTTGCAAGCCTAGAAAAAATGTAAATACACTGGTAGATAGAAGCAAATATAATCTAAGAACCTTTTAGCGAAGTACATGAGCTAGAAAGTCAGTTTTAGTAGAATTATAATCACCGTTAGACTTTGATTTGAATTAGCCTAGTGTCCTTAATCTATTTTCATACCCGTATGGAGGTGTTCATCATGTTTGATGTGAGAAATATATTACAATTTACAAACCATTTGCCGTCATGAACATAACAAATTTTAAGCATTAGTCTAATGCAGAGTAGTATTTATAGACCAATAGATGAATACTGCAATAATGCCAATAAAGTGACTCAGTAATATAAGTATTACAGTTACTCAAATTAAGTGTGCCTAGAATATATGTACACTAAACGGCAATTGTTTTTGCGCATTCTTCAAATTCCAGGTGATTACTGATCTTCAGATTTCACAGACTGTGTCCTCCATAAATATTTCTGTGTGCTGCGGGAGGGGTGCAAATGAGATTCCCTGTCTTCGAAATAGCATGCGAAAATTGACGAGTTAAAGACATCGACAAGAACACATGCAATACATCCATAACAACTCAATTCTGAACAAAAGAAAACTATGAAAGCAAGGCAACTGAACGTAACCTCCGTGGACTTCTAGAAACGATATGAATGTCATATTGTTCATTCACAAAATGGTGCTGGTAAAATTATTAGACAACTTTCAATTCATCCGTTCTTACAATATCATTATACATGTAGACCCAAGTCATGTACCTCCCCAAGTTTACTGTAAATTAATGCTAGGTTCACACTACCGATCTGTCAACTCGATCAGGCCCGATCAGGCCAATGTTGGGCCTGGTCGGTCTCGCTCGGCAAGGTAATCGAGGTCAATCTACCTTGATCGGGGCAATCTTCAATGTTTTTGGCATGTTAAAAATATTCGAGTAGGTAACCAGAACGATGTCGATCAAGGCAGACGGACGCCGATCATGGTAGATCGAGCCCGATTACCGACCGAACTGGACCGAAAAGGCCAAAAATTGGCTTGATCGGGCCTCATCGAGTTGGCAGATCGGCAGGGTGAACCTAGCATTAACTACCTTTAATTATGCAAGAACGATAATTATCTCGGTCTTGTCGATCTCGAACACAATGTCTTAACATCTGGAGAAGAAGTGGTGATTAAAAAGGAGGGCATATCTCACACAACGGACATACAACCAGGACATCGGCCATCATCGGGTTGACATCTGGAACTTCACACGGACAAGAGACAGAATGACCAGCATGCTCACCTTACCCTAAACTAATTTTGACACGGATTTTTCACAACGCGATACATTTCACGGCAATAGGGAGACATAATAGGTTTGCTCTTTTCCGCAAGACCATATTCTCAACCATTATACATGTATATATATATTTTTATTTCCCCCTTTTAAAAAACCATTATGTTTCAATATAACGCGCATATTAAATGGAATCCAGCGCGAGATCTCGTATTTAGTTTCCAAGTAGTTCAGTTATATACACAACATCTTCAAGTAAAAAGTCAAAGTTACAGCCCAAAATTCGTGAGATCTCTTTGAAGATTAACACCGTGTCATCAATAACCATCATAGTCTTAAGTTTAGTCATTTGACCAATGGAAACAAATTGCTTAATTCACTTGGCAATAACTACACATTTTCGGGTTTCATCTATTCCCAGTGTATCATGTTTTTAAATACACCTACACTGTACATGTATTATATGCTTTCGGAAGTTAATTCGTTGCATTTAGCAACCGGCTTACTGTACAAAATACAGACAACATAAACCAATGTAAACATAATCATTTATCCATACTTGGCCATGATGTAATAACCAAACTTTAACTGAATCATCGTGTAAAAGTTTGAGGTGTATGTGATACCGACATTAAAGTGAAAAAAATTATCGAAATCCTGGACTTGTGCCACAAGGTGCAAGAGATGACAGTCTTGATGAAGTTGAGACACCATGTAGCAGCAGGTCATTCCCCTCCTGTCTGTTTTTCATCTGCAGTCTATACTGTGTCATAATATTCTATCTATTATGAAAACAAGTAACGTTTAATCGAAATGTAATTTAGTTCATTATTTACAGGAATAGCAAGTTATCTTATGGCCCCGTCTCACCTTGACGATATACTAGCGTATGGCGACGTATCAAAATTTCCCTAAAACGCATGGTATACGCTGAATTTCGATATTTTTTTCATTCTTGTGCATATACATATTATAGCATATTCATTACAATTATAACGTAGTAGTAACTAATTTAGAACGTTTTGATAATTGAGGGGGTCGACGGAATATAGTGCTAACCCACAAAACATGTCATTTTGAGATAATCGATTTTCAAAGTTTGAAAAAATCCATAAATCACAGTCTTTGGTCAGGTGTCTTGAAATTTAGTCAAATGAAAGAGTAAACATTAAAGATGACCCTCTGTGAATGCGGAGAACAAATATTAAGATGAAGTTGTACATTTTATGTCATTTCTGACATAAAATCAGTTGGCAGTGGCTTAGCACTATATTTCTCCTGAAATAAATACATGCAAAATCCCATAGGAAATTTTGTTATTCATCAAATTTAAGTTTTATTCAAACAACTGCTACTTTATCGAATTCGGTGGATTCTTGGGGTGCTTCTAAACATAAGGAAATACCTTCTTAGAACCTTTAGCAAAGTACAAGAGCTAGAAACTCAGTTTTAGTAGAACAAATGAATTATTGTATCCTAGAGAATAATTCCTAGCATAGATCAGCACTAATCTTCAAATTGTTTTTGCACACTTTCCAAATTCTAGGTCATTATTGTCACACTGTCTAAGAAACATACAAGTCAGAGACGCATTATTTTCACAATTGTACTTCTTGTTTTCTATTGTGTCAATGGTTCTGCTCTTCATTATAATGTAAGTTTAGATCTTTAAGTTCATCCACCTGTGATGGTTCCCTTGTTGTTTTGAAATCTACAAAACTAGGGGGGGGGGGGGCGTATGACGAGCATTTTTCCCACGCTGGTCTTACTATATGCGATAATCTATATAGTTATTATAAGTTACAAGTTTCCACATTCATTAAAAAGTAGTCGAAAAACTTTTTTGGTTCAATGCTTCCTATTGATGTGGGTTTATATTCCCTTATTCTGTTACCTTTTATAAACTCTGCCGAGATCACTCTACATTTGGTGCATTATTAGTCACAGTGATATGATAATTATTATAATTATTAATAGCCTAAAGACGTGGATGATGTTTTGTTGTCTTGCAGGATAGTGGGAAATGAGATTCCCTGCCTTTAATGTCTCTGTACCGAAAGGTGCCGGATATTTTCTGTTTGTCTGTCCGTCTGTTACCTTTCTCTTTACCGCGATGCATTAAGAATATCGAATTTTAATGAAACGTGGGCCATGTATGATGCAATGATTGACTGATTAGATTTTGAAGTTGTAAGACCAAACATCAAAGAGTCTGTTACATGTCAAATTTCGGCTTATTACTGCAATAAGTGAAAAACAGCTCGTAGCATTTTAATCAAACTTGGATTAAGTATGTACTATGATGCAATGATAAAAGCATGTTCCTAGAATTAGGTCCAAAGGGGGGAAGCAAGTTTCGATTTCTGTGGCCCGAAAATATGGAATAGTTTGCCAGCACATGTTCGCTTTTCTACTTCAATTCACTCATTTAAGCAGAAGCTCAAGACATTTCTGTTCTCATCTTAAGGAATTGTAACGTATTACCTGGAGAGCTATGTGTAAAGCGCAAAGACCAGTTTTATATTGATTATGCGCTATATAAGTGTCAGTTTCTTCTTCTTCTTCTTCTTCTTCTTCTAAACTGATGAGATTTTGGAGTTGAAAGGTCAAAGCAACGGGCCTTTTCATGTCTCATTTTGGCATGTTACCAGATAATAAAACATTATTGGTCAGATTTGAATGAAACTTCGGCCAGGTATGTACAAGTACTATGACGCATAATAAATTTTGCAGTTAATAAGTAATAAGTCCCTCATACACATCTGTTTTCAGCTTTTTTTTTAGAATCACTGATGGGATTTTAATGAAACTTTGGTTAAGTAAATATTATGCTACAATAATGAACTTATTGGAATTTCGAGGTTGAAAGGTCAATGTGAAACGTCACTGGGGATCGTATACATTTCTGATTTCACGTCGTTACCACGACAACTTAACCACAGATCATATTGGATAGATACCTACATGCATGAAGGATTGGATTGCAAGGTATTGGATAACACAGAACTAGGGCGGGATTACAGAGGAATACCCATCTATTGTGATACAATCAACTTGCTCTTAGGAGTTCGGCATTATTTGGTTGTTACACCAATGATTTGATCACGTAAGAGGAAACTAAATTAAACCGTCGGTCTTTTCTTCTCGTTTCATTTATGAAATCTATATTTATATCCGCTCATGTTGAAGTGTAACGATTCAAATTGAAAAATAAAAACAAGGAATTTAAATAAGACATAAATTGCAGTTATAAATTGAAGTTTGTATAACTAGTATGTTCCTGGGTGTAAACATTTGTGTTCGGAAAGTAACTAGTTTAACCATTTGAAATTATATGTAATTATAACGATTACATTAAATCTATGTGAATATGGGCGTTCAACACAAGTAATTTATTGCGCACACATGGAATTCTGCAGACAGATGGCCCTATCACCTGCTAACACATTGATATGTCCTAAAGTTAATTGTTTTGTCCATTGTGGAAGTTTTTTTGATTTATTGATCAACTCTGAAAACAAGGATCACAGGGAAATGACCCATCGATCAGCAGTGGGTTGATGGATAGTTGGTGCTGTAGCAGTAGATGTGATCACATACTGGCATCGATCCGTAGTGGTTACCAGGTACGCGTACTGCACACCGTGTGGCCAGATACCGAGTAGTTTCCTAATTACCACTATGTAACTCTCGTAAGTCATTAACTGCTTTGGGTTTAACGACCTTTGACCTTGAATCGCGAAACTGTCAATCATGATGTTCGTTAGTTTGCCTGCATGGTGTTTAGCTTACCGTTGATTTCAAAATTAGTTTACTGACTTTTGAGTATTGGTATATTGTAGAACATTTACATCGCCCAGTGACAAGTTTATACTACTACTGCTACATGTACTCCATTTATTACTACTACTACTACTACTACTACTACTACTACTACTACTACTACTACTACTACTACTACTACTACTACTGCTACTACTACTACTACTACTACTACTACTACTACTACTACTACTACTACTACTACTACTTCTTCTTCTTCTACTCGTCGTCGTTGTTCTACTCATCTGCTCATGGCTGAGTACTCGTGACCCCATTGACGAATGCTCTCCATTCGTGACGACACTGACACTTTGAGCAGTAGCAGTATACTGACATGTTACTTATGAAAACAATGGTATCAGTCCACCTGAACCTGAATCTTTGCCTTCCCCTGTTTCTCTTTCCTGCTATTTTTCCAGGCATGATAGCTTTCTCCGAATTTTCTCCATCTCTCCTCGCAATGTAACCAAAAAGTGAAGTTTTTGCTTCAACACTGTGTTAAAGAGCGGATATCTATCCCCAATATCATCTCTAACGCTTTAAAGTGATAGGCTAACATTGTGGAGCTTCAATTTAAAAAATTGTCAAATTTTTATATCTGAACTACATAGTTCAAGTTCAAGTTCAAGTTCAAGTTCAAATTTATTTTCCACATCTTTAAAAATAGACATACAATGTATATACAAGTAACACAAAAATACTCAATATAATTACACAGTAACATAACAATAGCAAATTAATATGAATACGATTATAAAGCAGAATGATCTAGTTTTAAAATTAAAACAATGTGGAAGGGAACAGCAATGGGTCATTAACCTTTCGAGGCCGAACCCTGTGAAAATTAAACTGTAAACAAAAGAGATCATTTGCAATTGCAACAAGTATGAAAAAGTGACATTACGAAAACACACACAAAAAACAGGACAAAAGACAAAAGTAAATACTATAGTTGCAATAATTACAAAAAAGGAGAAGTTTCATTAATATGTGCTGATGAGCTGAGTTTAAAATTTCCGTTTAAACGTTGAGAGTAATGGACTTTGTTTTGTACTTGTGTCTAAATTGTTCCATATTTTTGGACCGATAAAACGTACGGTATTTCTGGATAGTTTGTAACGAAGAAAAGGTATATGTAGGTTATTGGAATTTCTTGTTTCATAAGTATTTATAAATATCTTTAAAATGAAATAATCATTGAAAAGTTGAGGCAGTAGACCCTTTGAATATCTATACATGAAACACGCTATCTGCAGAGTGTAAATATCACTTATTTTTAGAATATTTAATTTTGTAAAGAGAGTATCAGTAGGAGTCAAAAAATGAGAATTAGTGATAATACGAATTGCACGTTTTTGCAATATAATTAATCTATTCAATAAAGATATTGCACATTTCCCCCATACCGTAATACCATAAGACAAATGCAGTAAAATCATGGTATTGTATAAATTAACAAGAATGCTTAGTAGCCTAAAATCCTTTCAGCCTATTCAGAACACCAATAGTTTTAGAGATTTTACATGAAATATTATCGACATGGTCTTTCCAACTTAGATATTCATCTATAGTGACACCAAGGAATTTTGTATTATTAACATTTTTGATTACATTATTATTTATAGTGATGGTCAAAGAGCTGGTGTCTATTTGCACATTGTGGGGTCTAAATATCATATAATTTGTTTTTTTTTCAAGATTAATTGTAAGTTTATTAAGCAAAAACCAACTATATATCTTTTTAAGTTAACAATTTATTATAGCGTTCATATCGTCTATGTCATTACCAGTCAGAAACAAGTTGGTGTCATCGGCAAAAATAAGTGGGGTCAAGGTATTACTCCCAAAACTTAAACATATTTAACATAATTATATTAATAAAAGGAGTGGACCTAATACAGACCCTTGAGGAACACCAACTTTTAAAAAATTACATTGGGAAGAACAATTGTCAATCGTTACATATTGTCGTCTGTTTGATAAATAACTATTAAACCAGTTGAGAACATTCCCCCTAATTCCATAATGGTACATTTTATAAGTCAAAATACTATGTTCAATCGTATCGAATGCTTTCGATAGATCAAGAAATAAACCAACGACAAATTTCTTTTCTTCATGTGCTAAAGATATATTATTTACAAATTCTAACAGAGCCATATCTGTACCATAACCTTGTCTGAAGCCAAATTGCTTGTTATATAGAATATCACTTTTATCCAAAAAAGTTACTAATCTAACATACACCAATTTTTCAAATATTTTTGGAAAAAATAGACAGTATGGAAATTGGTCTGTAATTGGTACATTGGGATTTGTCACTTTTTTTATACACCGGAATAACGTTGGCTAATTTTAAATCATTTGGAAATACACCTTGTACAAGTGAAATATTAAAAATAAGTGACAATGGAAAAAGCAATTTTCATTTCATTTCATTTCATTTATTGGTTAAATTAAATGTATACATCGTTTTATAACAACAGTATCAATGCCATCGTGCCCAGGACTTTTATTATTTTTAAGATTTGTGACAACATTTATAATATCTCCTTCAGTAATAGGATTAAAAAACATAGTGTTGGAAAAAGGATTTTTCATAAAGTGAGAAAAGGTTTTATCAGAAGGGCCAACAGGCAATTGATTAACCAAATCAGAACCAATGTTACTGAAGTAGTCATTGAATATATTAGAAATATGTTGTTTATCATCAATTTGCACATTATTTATCAGAATATTATCAAAACTGTTTTCTTTGTGAGTCTTATTTAACACATCATTAATCCCCTTCCACGTGCCTTTCAAATCTCCTTTAACTTTGTCAAAAACTTTATGATAGTAAGCACGCTTTGCTCGACGAATTTCATTACTAACAGTATTTCTGTATTGTTCATAAGTTTCTTTACGGTATTGGGTGGGGTTTTTCAGGTATTTCCTATACAGAGTATATTTTTTTGGCACACATTTTCTTCAGTTCCTTTGTAAACCATGTCTTAGTATTTCTGTATTTCTGAATATTAACTTTTTTGAAAGGAAAACATTTGTCATATAACTTTAATAAAGAAGATAAAATATTCATATCTATCATCAACAGTTGTAACCCTTTCTAGACCGTTCCACCTAAAGACTGTAGTATAGAACCAAATTTAAGTATGTTTTCTTCATTTATTATTCTTTTATATTTGTAAGTACTATCATCAGTTTTGACTTGACTGCAATTATATAATATAAAAGGTGGTAAATGGTCGCTAATATCAGTAATGATAATACCAGCTTTAGACACATTTTCAGAACGATTGACAAAAACATTATCAAGTAAATTTGGCTGCTTTTCTTAGTGTTACGGTGTTGGTTGAAAATCAGAGGGACATAAGAAGGAGGTTAAAAATAAGTCAAGAAATTGAATGAGTTGAATTATCAAGATTTAGTAAGTCGACGTTATATTCACCAGAATGATACATTGTTTTTTTCTTGCAGATTTTTATACAAATTGGTTGAATTGAATCAGTGAAAGACTGTATTGATTGATTGGGAGGTCTGTAAGCAGTTGCTATAATGAGATTATTACAAACATGAGTTATTTCTATAAAAACAGTCTCAATGCTGTCATTGAAAACTTTAAGATCAGATCTATGTTTAAATTTATACTCATCACGTACAAAAAGACCAACACCTCCACCTCTTCTCTCTGATCTACCCCTCCCAACAAAGTTATAATAAGGTAATGGAAACGACAAATGTTCACCTTCCTGTAACCATGATTCTGATACACCAATAATAGATAAGTTTGTATCCAGTGAAGTAAGACATGAAACAAAATTATTATAATTACTTTTAAGTCTACGGCAATTTGCATTGAACACAAGTTAAATCTCAAGCAGAATCATATTGTTTTATCATAGTATTAAATTCATTGAGTAGAAAATATTCCGTCTCTGCCTCACATTCTTCATCAAATATATTATCAACATTGTTATCAATGGTTTTACAACTATAACAAATGCCATCACGAATAGTTTGATTGTTGCATGATACACAAATAATATTTACAGACATATACACACACGTAATTAAACACAAAATTAATAACACTGAATAAAAGAATTGAAAGTCAAGCCATTACAAGCATATAGTAGTATAATCTTGAAAACATACAAAAAATCATTTACCTGGAATAATAGTGATGGTGACATCATTATGGAATTAACTGGAGTTCAATATTTCTACAAGTTCATGTAATGTTCGCGAGATCTTCATTTGAGTGTATTTGTCTCCTCATTGTTCTGTTATTGGTAGTTTTCACCGACACTATGATTCTACTATCTGTAGACCTTGCTGACTGGATGTTGCTGTCTGATTTGTTGCTTTCCTTTTGTGCTTCCCATAGCAAGTTCCGATTAACACTTGTCAGGTCTTCAAATATGCTATATCCAGTTTTGTTTTCCTTGAGTTTTTTTCTGTTTTTCAGCAGGCTTTGGCGATGTTGGTAGGACGTGAGCTTCACGATGATTGCTCGCGGTTTGTGTGACGAATTGGTTGATCCTGCTTGGGGCTCAGAACGACGGCCAACACGGTGACTCCTGTCGATATCCTCCATCTTGATGTTCATCCCAAGATGATTTTGTGCAATGTTACATACAATTTGGCTGGTGTTCTCTCTCTCCTTTTCAGGTACTCCGAAGATGCGTAAGCAGTTCCTTCGTGAATACTGCTCCTGGTTGTTAAGTGTAGCTTCCAACTTTTTGTTTTTTTCCTCCTGACTTTGTAATCTTTTTTGTAGGTATAGAAGTTCCGGCTCTAGTTTTTCAATTTTACTTAGCAGGTCAAAGATGGCTCCATCATAGTAGTGTTCATATGGACAAATAAACACCCTAGAATACAAAAGTTTGGAAAGTTACACTGCCAAAGGCAAGTTGTGCATGAATAAACAATTAAGACTCGGGGCGAGTTTAAATAGCCTAGGGTACACACAGTAAGTCTATGGGAGAAAATAGGCAGGTGAATCCGATCAACTTACGATTTTCACTTTTTTAACACTGTTTAAAGCACTAAATAATCATTTTAAAATAAAATTTTTTCAGGGCGACATTTTTAGACCTTATCAAAGACAATGATAGCATGGGGAATCATGTAGCTCAGATTTTTTTTAACTGTGGTAAATGTTAGCCAATACCTTTAATTTGATTTTTTGGCTGTCCATGGAATGCAGAACAACTTTCTTCAGCACCACATCTAAAAAGCTTCAATCCTTCTCTGATCTGCAGCATTGATGACCCATGTTTCACAGGCATATGTTGCAATCAGAAAGTAAAAGTAGAGACCAGCCTGATCTTTGTGGTTTTAGTAATGCTTCTTTTCTCCCACAGCTTTTCCATTGCACATATTGATGTTTAATTTCAATTCGACGTCTGATATCTTTCGAGCACCCACTGTTTGTAATTATAAATCCAAGGAAGTTGAAATGTATACAACTTCAATACAACTTCTTGCTTCCTGCATGGATGATGGGGTTCTCTTCTTGTTGGTTGATGATCAGTGCCTTCATTTTAGCTATGTTCAGAAAGAGGCCAAATTTTCACTCTCTCTATAAGATCCTCAAGGTCTTGCGCACTGCTTGCTAACAGGGTAATATCGTCAGCATACCGTAGATTGTTAATCTGTCTGCCTCCAACAGATATCCCACAACTGCAAGGGCGTAGGCTGGTTTGGGCACGGGAAAGTGCACATCATGGGTAGGTGGAACTAAAGTGACATGGGGAGGTGCACATCTTATGGAGGTGGAACTAAAATTGAGTAAATCAGGCATTGAAAGCAAAAAAAGTGGTGCAAATTTCGTTTGAGATCGCCCGCGTTCGGCGGTAATGGGCCTCCAAAGGCATTTTACGATCGTTGGGGTGGGGCACATACGAGCAGGAACAGGGAGTAGTCAGTAGGACGGGAAAAAATGCATTCAAATCCAGCCGCAGGCCGCCGAAAAAAAATGTTCAAGGGGTGTGGATGGGGGGGGGAGGGGTGTAAATTTGCAATAACAAATTCCGATCTGCCATTTTGTTCCTGGTCATCCTGCCACTCGCAGGGGGGGTTCCTAAATCTAAAATCGTGTTCGACGGTTAAAAATGGGAGTGTTTCCATAAAAAAGGTTTATTTTACGTAAAAATAAGGGGGGGTTAGCCAATGGGCAAGGGGATTGTTTGACAACCAAAAGCAAGCCCCTGCATTCTCTGTATGCCTCCATGTAAATGTTAGAACAGAGATGGGGCCATACGGAAGGTGAGAGGGGGTGCGGGTGCAGAAGGGATGCCCATCGATCCCCAATTATTTTCGCCCAAAAATCAGAAAATCAGGGGCTTGCAATGTAATTTATGAAATTTAGTGGGTTTTTTAAAAACATTTTACCCCACCAAAGATTTTACCCCAGACACTGCTTGCGTTGTAAAAGCACCTCTACACTAGAGAAACATTTAAAGTAAAACTCATAATTAATTTATGTAGTATAAATGATGTTATTGAAAGTAGTACACACACATTAAAATGAGGTAATAGCTTATAAGGCAAATACAACATACAAGCCCTATACGGCCTATATAACTCTTAATAACAGAGGCCATAGGCAATTTCATGAAAACTACTACCTGGGTGACACATCCCCAATCTTAACTGATAGTTTAGGATAATAATAGTCTATAGCCCAAGGGAATTTCCTGAGGGAATTGCCCTAGGGGGATTGTGCCTCGGGGGGACAATTTCCGGGTGGAATTGGCCCTCAGGGGGATTTGTTTTGGGGGTAGTTCAGGGGGGTAGTTGTCGCGGGGTAGTTGTCCTAGGGGGGTAGGTTGTCGCGTGGGGTAGTTGTCCTAGGGGAATTGTTCCTAGGGGGCAATTTGTCCCTAGGGGGTAGTTATCCTGGGGTAGTGTCCTGGGGGGAATTGTCGGGGGTAGTTTCCTGGGGGAGTTGTCGCTAGGGGGTAGTTGTCTAGGGGGAAATTGTCCTGGGGCGTGAATTGTCCTTAAGGGGATTGTCCTGGGGGTAGATTGTTCCTAGGGGGTAGTTGTCGCATGGGGAGTTGTACGGCGGGTAGTATGTCCTGGGGTAGTTGTCCTAGGGGGTAAGTTGTCGCGGGGTAGTTGTCCTTGGGGGAATTGTCCGGGTAGTTGTCCTAGGGGGTAGTTTCGCGGGGATAGTTATCCTGGGGTAGTTGTCCGGGGGTGTTGTCCTGGGGGGGAATTGTCGCGGGGTAGTTGTCCTAGGGGGAATTGTCCTGGGGGGTAGTTGTCCAGGGGGTAGTTGTCCTACGGGGTAGTTGCCGGGGTAGTTGTCCTAGGGGGATAGTTGTCCGGGGGGATAGTTATCCTGGGGTAGTTGTCTGGGGGGTAGTTGTCTCTGGGGGGGAATTGTCCGGGGTAGTTGTCCTAGGGGGGTAGTTGTCCGGGGGGTAGTTGTCCGGGGTAGTTGTCCTGGCGGGGTAGTTGTCCTAGGGGGAATTGTCCTAGGGGGGAATTGTCGCTCCGGGGTAGTTGTCCTGGGGGTAGTTGTCCTAGGGGAATATGTCCTAGGGGGGAATTGTCCTCCGGGTAGTTGTCACTGGGGTGTAGTTGTCCCTAGGGGGGAATTGTCCCAGGGGGGAATTGGCCTCCGGGGTAGTTGCCCCCCCCCCCCCCCCCCCCCCCCCCCCCCCCCCCCCCCCCCCCCCCCCCCCCCCCCCCCTGTCCTGGGGTATTGTCCTAAGGGGGTAATTGTCCTAAGGGGGATTGTCCTCCGGGGAATTGTCCGGGTGGTAGGTTGTCGCGGGGGGTAGTTGTCGCAGGGGGTAGTATTCCTAGAACCGATGTTATAGATGAAGGGTATAGTCGATTAAAAAGCCAATAACTTCACGAAATGAAAATTCTCTTTTCGGCCTATCACCACATTTCTCAATTCACTATTGTTTCTCATAAGAATAAATCATCTTATAGTGAATAATCCTCCATACCCTTGTATAGTTGGTACTTCGCCAACTATCATCTAGGATATGTAACTAAGTCCAATTGGCTATCATTGGACCCAATTTCGATCTTGACAAATGGACAAACCTTGATTCTAAGATGTTGCTATCCAAAAGACATGCGGCATCTAAAGTCCCTAAAATATAATTCCGCCTGATTCATGAAATCCTGATTAAGCTATTACAGCTGAAGTAAATTGTGTGGCAGCTATCACCGCACGCTCTCTGGGGGGTACACGCTCCACGCATTTTTAGTTCAATCCGCAAGAGCATGCAAGTGTAGGTTCCTTCTTTTACGATAATAAGTTTTACACAGACGACTTCGATTCAATCAGATCATTAGATGGTAATGATCAAATAATAATTCAAATAGAATATCGACGTACATAAAATAGACTAACATTTAATTTGTGGAATTGTAATGAAAAACAGAACTAAAACTTCATATACTACATTGTGCCATCTTTGATACAAATTTAGTTACCATTTGAAATGTATTTATGATTTAAAATCTAACTTTATTTTAGCATAAATTCACATGACCACAATACTCAAAGGAATATTTAATTCACCGATGCTTTCCGCATTCACACAACAGATCTTCTTCTCATCTTTCGGCTATTTCCATGAACTCGGGGTCGCCACAGGTATATGGCACAAAATAAAAGACGAAAATTAGGACGTCGATTACAGTTCACATCGATGTTACCAGGGGGGGGGGGGGGGGGGGGGGGGGGGGGGGGGGGGAGGGGGGGGGGGGGGGGGGGGGGGGGAGCAACGATTACCCAATACGACAAGCCCATCGTAAAAAGCTGACTTACGGTATTACAATCACTCATTTACCGAAAATACAAATTTCACTTTGATAAGTATATTCTTGTAATGTTGTTCGGTGGGGAAAGTGACTCAGAAACCAAAATTGTAACGAATTTTCCTGACTTTTGACTCAACTAAACCATTAGCTTCGTCGAAGGAGCAATAGTAAGCAATATACTATCATTGTGGATACATTTGTGATATAATGCACATCTCACGGGAATTCCATGGAAAACGTATCTATGACATTTAAGACGGGTCTGGCTTAGGACACTTTCCACGGAATTTCCTTTACATTATAGATATATCATAGAAAGATAGATAGATAGATAGATAGATAGATAGATAGATAGATAGATAGATAGATAGTTGATAGATAGATAGATAGAGATTGATAGATGGATGGATAGATAGATAGTTGATTGATTGATTGATTATTGATTGATTATTGATTGATTGATTGATTGATTTGAGATGATAGATAGATTGATAGATTGATAGATGCGCCGATAGATAGATAGATTATTGAATGATTGATTGAATGTATTGATTGATTGATTGATTTGATTGATGATTGACGATTGATAGATGGATGGAATAGATTGATTGATTGATTGATGTGATTGATTGATTGATTGATTGATTGATTGATTGATTGATTTGATGATTGATTGATTGATTGATTGATTGAGATTAGATGATAGATGGATGGGTAGATAGAGTATGTGTGTGGGTGTTTGTGAGTATATGCGTGGGACCTTTTTCTTTTAAAAGGCAATATTTAAACATTGTGGGGAAGCTACTTTGAAAAAGTGTTCAGACTTTTGATATCTGATCTCTATAAGGAACAAATCACTTATAAGAATTAAATATTTCAGGCAGCTAGTCACCAGGCAAAATATGTCGGCCTACAGAATAATATTGGCAGCATACAATTACTGTCTTGTGGACAAAACTTCCTCAACACAAACAATATATGGCGTAAATGGGTAAAACCAGAATGCGTCCGCTCATGATTTTCACTTTTTGAAATCACTTAATGATCATTTTAAATTGCGTAGCATGAGGATCGTTTCTGCTCAGATTTTCTAAACATTGTAAAATGATGCCTTCAAGAAAACGCTTTATTTATCTATTTATTTATTTCTATTTATTTTTATTTATTTTTTATGTTTTTTTATTTTTTTTTTTTTTGTGTTTTTTTTTGTTTTGTTTTATTTTGTTTTTGGGGGGGGGGGGCGGTACCGAACGTAATTGCGCACTCATTTCACTATCATTTTGAATCCCTCTCCCACCTCACAGCCACCCCTATTACCCCCACCCATCCATACTATACAGATCACATGTAGCATTTGGTAACGTCATGTGACTTTTATCAGTGCAGGTTGGTAAAAGTCTGCACTCATTTTGGCGGATCCAATGTGCAGCTGTGGTATATATGATCACCCACTTTCCAAGTGGAATTAAGTTTGAATTGAATTCAATGTGAAGACTGTCTGATATTCTGATAGGCATCAACGTTATCGTTTGTAAAAATATCTGGCATGTGTATTGCACTTATTTCATTCTATATATGGAAGGTATCAGGTCAATACTCAGCAATATGATAAAACGTGTTGAAGAGTTACTGCCGCAGATCAATTATAATCTTGTTGAATGCTTTCACACACGATGTTTACATACTGTTTAAACAAGAGTAGAAAGGCTATAAAGGTATGAATATAATCATTAAATATAGTAATATTGTGGCAATTAGTATGTAAATTCATGCATCGCGAAGATTAATTTGTCACATTGGCTACGAGAATTACGAGAATAGCAAAGTTATGTATATTCGGGAAAATTTACAGTTTATAAATCCTGTTTTTCTGTAGTGATTCAATAATGTGTATAACTTGTGCAGTATTGTATTAATATCGGTTCTATACGTGGTGCAATCCTTTGGTCGTGTTGACGCCATCATTTTTTTTTTTTTACTTTGGACAATGAATTGAATTGAATGATGAAACTGCAGTGCATTTTTAGGCAAAATTGGAACAGTTCTGTACATCTTACTGTCCTCTCAAACCTGAGGACCCTCGTTCAAAGATGCGTGCCACATTGTCCTGAAAATGCCAAGTTGATTATCAATATACGTTTTTGACAGCATTATTTCATTTTTGTTGTCGTACAAACCTTTATTTCAATAAATTATTAAAGTAACAAGCTTGAAAAGAAATACATTTGATACTGGAACTGCAGTTAACATTCAGTGCAAACCATATCAACTCACCCAAAATCAAAACAAATACCGGAGCATTTCTCTCGCTCACGTTTGCTTTATATATGATTTGATAATTTACGTTAATCGGCAACGCTTTGGAAATGCCAATTCAAATCAACCATTTCAGGAAAAAGCCAAATATATCACACAAATCGACCAACACAGCGCACACAATACATGTATAAGTCCAAACACACACACATAAGTACACACAAGAACATCACATATATTACCAACCAATACCCCAACATCACCTACACCACACACATATCATACACCCCCCCCCCACCCACACACCACACACCAATCCACACAAGCAAAGAGCCACACACCCACACACTACAACATTCCCACACATCACATCACACACACACACACACACACACACAACACACACACCACATGCACAACAATCAACACACACACACACACACTCACACACAACACCACACACACACACACACACCAACACACACACTGCACACACAACACCACACAACCACTACACTCACTCACACACACCAGCACACACACAACACACACACACACAGCACAACACACACACACACACCACACACACACAACACACAACACACACACAACACAACACACACACACGTATCTAAGATCAACGCCTTTATTTGTTAAACACCGCAGCCACCCCTACTAGCCCTTAGGAAGGGCCAGTTGGACGCGCCCACCTCTGCCGGAGTTACCGTTTAGATATTTTTTCACACGTTCAGAGCCGTCCAAACTGTCATTAGTAATTTAACCCTTGAAGACCGCACGTCGGCACCAGGGAGTTCAACAGTACCTAGCGTCTGCCTGTTGTACAGGAGTTGTTAACATAATCAAATTATGGGCATCAAAATATGACTGATGCTACAAAACAGCTCATCTTCTTCTACGAGAAACTCGAGTTTTGTTGACGATTTCAGCCTTTTGTTTTATAATAATTAAATTCGTCCGCTGCATCTTTTGTCCACAGTGATCAAGATTACTTTTGTCTTATGATTGTTAACATGCGTATAAAGTAAGAGGACGGAGAAAAGGAAAAAGGAGAAACTGATGACGACGACACGACGACGACGACGACGACGAGATGATGATTGATGATGATGATGACGGTGTAAAATTGAAGAATATGAAACAGAAATACAAGTGTCACAGAGAAGAGAAGATGAGAAGAAGATGAACAAGACTTCTCCCTAATTCAGGACAAACCTGTTTTAAAAGTTGAAATAATTACTGGGCATAGATGTCATTCCGCATTTAATTGTATTTTACCGATCTGATACCGACAAAAATCCAACGTAACTCAACAGACCGTCAACGCGAAATAACAACAGTAAGACCAGATACACTGGATAATCTTCAACAACATCCTAAACATTGCAGTATTAAATATCTATTAAGTACGTTCTTAAGTGCTCTTTAATTCAATCTAGCATTTTCGCGGCTGGGGACCTTTGACTTGTGGTGCCGATGAGTCGCGTGGTTCCTACAGGGATGCTTGCAGCTTGTTGCGAGGGCAGATAGGTTGATGAAATACGAGTGGAGGAGGATTCGGGTAGATCAGGAAAGGTGGGCATGGGATGAAGATGACAGTTCGTTTGACAAAGAAAAAAGGAAAGCGGAGGAAACTGATTTATGAGAAGGGCGACTAGTCTTTGTCAATCATCATTTAATCAATGAAAGAGGAATGTGAATATTTGACGTAATTATGACTTGGCTGCGTAAAAGGCTACATATCAAATAAAGCAGTGGAAGAATGAAACTTACGAGAGAAAATCTGCTGGACAAAGTAAAGCTACAAGCGCCCGTTTTTTTGCTTCCTATTCCTAGTCCATATTCGGACCTCGCGTCGAATCTTACATAATTTTCATATTATTACATCCTCATTCAATTCTAAATACAAATAATATATTATTATATGATGACGTCTGCTTAAAAAATCGAAGCTCATCAGCATATGCATATAAAGCTAATTCAACTTGTATTTACTACACCTGAATGTATGTATCTTTGAGAACCACCGCACATAAATTAGCGAGTTTTGTAAAATCAACACTACTTTCTGCGGGAGTAAACAGCCAACTCTAAATTTTTACTTTAAAATGCATCAAATTCATAGTCATGGTGACAATATTAGCGTTCACTACATGTAAACACAATTTCATAAAAACTATACCTTTATCAACAATTTATGCACATACTTTTTCTACTATAAAATCAAACAATGTCTCTTTACTCACAATGGCTCTTCAATGGAACTATAAATCATTCCTGGGTTCATAAATTGGTGATCTTTAAGAGATTACAAATAAAATACATCGTAAATGAAGATGCCCATTTATTAGAAACAAACTGACCAGTTTTTGAGTTGGTTATGCAATGTACTAGATCTGAGGAAATTTGATCAAACACGCAACTTAGTATCATGAAATTTACCTCAGTATATGAACAAAGGCCGAAGATTGTCCTTTTTAGAACAATACGCAGCGCGAATCAGCACCAGAGTCCGGACACGCTTGGCACTTACTATATTGTCCATAAAAATGCAGATCATAATAGCATAGGATGGCAATGCAAATGTAACCCATATGTCATTTACTCATTATGTTATTTCGTTTAAAGATATGTAACTATACGTAACGCCGACGACTCATCGTACCTTTTTGTGGTTGCATCCGTAACCTCTTGCATCGATGGGTATAGGTACCATTTTGGAACAACATGTTTGAGTGAAATCTGATAAACAGAAGTTGGTGTCGGCAACGGAAGACCCGTGTCAAAAAAAGACGTGGGGAAGAACCTCATCGAGCCTGCAATCGCACGTTTTCAAAATATTGACGCACACAAGACTGATAAAAGATCGGCTACAAGCCTTAGGAATGACTAATGTACACTGACTCAGCATCAATTACGGATAAGAAATCAAAAAGACAATGAATATACTTATTGAATATTTATTCAGGAAAGACAAGACGCCTGTTTTACTAAATAAGCCTGACAATTGTCTAAACAATTCACATCAACAGATTCGAAATGTTTAGAAATAACTACCGCGTGTTATAAATACCTGACAAAAGAAAAGGAATCTGGAAAATGAATATTTGCTTAAAAAAACCTTCAAAATCTGTAAGTCAACTAGTTGTAAGTCAATATTCATATTTTTTCAGAGCTACCATTTTATTTGTAATCTATATGTCAACGACGATTCCATTTGGAAAACTAACTCGGTGATATTTACGTAGCCTCGGAAGTGAAACACTAATTTCGGAAGATAATTGAGATAATGAACTAGGAGAGTGTTTGAGATTGAATAGGTAGATGTTACACTTACTATTGCCGTCTAATCACGTAAATTGAACGATCAGCGGAGACTTCAGGTCACAAGCCACTCCCACCAACCCTCATCCCGTCATCCACCACCTCACTACCGATTCACCGATGCCGAAATTCGTAGTCTTTCATGTTTTCATCATTAAGATCTTAATTTACACATGCCAATCCACCATTAGCTCTACAAAAAAAAATCAAAGAAGTTTGAATCTGCGGTAACAGTGGATAACCAATTCTTGGCAACCTAATTTCCAGGTCCTTTATATAAGTTTGCAGTGCTCACTTAAGCATTGAACAATTTCAGATTTTTTTTATGTCATAAAAAGAAAGATATTTCACCTTTCTTTATATATATATATAACAGTTTTAAAAATTTAAGTAACATTTGTTTAGGTTGGGGCATTTAAAAGTGTATCGTGTTTTCTTGACACTCGTATAACTTATAGTAATTATTAACAATGAACTTTGTATTTCTACACTTTGAATAGGTTGCAACCGTTTTTATTAACTTTAAAACATTCCATTTCATATTGACAGATTGAGAGCTATTAGTAGTAATTAGTATTAGTTGTAGTTGTTTGTAGTTGGAGTTAGTTTAGTAGTAGTAGTAGTAGTAGCTAAGTAGTAGAGTAGTAGTAGTAGTAGTAGTATGTAGTATGTGTGCAGTAATATGTAGACGTAGTAGTAGAACTTTGCTATGGGGTGACAAGGTCTGTTGTCAAGATTAAACAAGTGGGTAAGAACAAGGATGCATACTGTCCCTTCACATCATGCGAGATGGCCCACAAGATAAGAACTACAGTCAAGGGCGTAGGCTTGGGGGTCACTGGGTGCACGTGCACCCCCCCCCCCCCCCACCCCGCCGCGCAGACCCATAGAGTTTCCGACCCTGGCGAAGCGAAAG
>JZLH01S0157155.1:120462-134382 GCA_001188425.1 Eucidaris tribuloides
ATATGTATTTGTATCTCTGTTTTGTTTGTCTGTAAGTGTCTGTGTGTGTTTGTTTGTGTGTCTGGATGTATCTGTTCTGTTTGTCTGTCTGTAGGTGTCTGTGTGTTTGTCTGTGTGTGAGTCTATGTGTCTGTGTGTATCTGTATGCGTCTGGGTGTCCGTGTGGGTCTGTGTCTTTCTGTATGTGTATGTTTTGTGTCTGTGTTATTGTGTGTCTGTTTGTATCTGTGTGACTGTGTGTATGAGTCCGTGTGTCTGTATGTGTGTATGCATCTGTTTGTGTGTCCCTGTGTTTGTCTATGTGTCTGATTGTGTATGTGTGTCTGTATGTGTCTTTGTATTTGCCTGTGTATCTGTTTTTGTGTCTATGTGTGTTTGTCTTTGTCTGTGTGTTTCTGTGTGTATGTGTCTTTGTGTTCGTAGTGCGTGGGTTTGGGTTTATGCGTTATTGTGTATATGGGGTTTATGTATCTCTGTGTGTGTCTGTGTGCGTGTATGTATGCGTCTATGTACATGTATGTGCCTGTGTGTCTGTATGTGTATGTTTGTATGTCTGTGTGTTTTCTGTGTGTCTGTGTGTATGAATGTGTCCGTTTGTGTCTCTGTATGTGTCTCTGTGTTTTGTCTTTTCACATGTCTATGCGTGTATGTATGTGTGTGTGAATGGCTGTGTGTGTCTGTTTTTGTGCATGTGTGTGTGAATTGGTATACGGTGTGGTGTCGGAAAGAGGATGTACAAGTGTATGATGTGTATTTGGATGCCTGTGTCTGTGTAAGCTTGTGTCTGGTTGTGAGTGTCAGGCAGACACACAGACACACAAACACAAAGACATACACATAAAACAGGCACATATAGACACAGACATACACAAACACACAAAAACATTAAGCTAAAAAATTGACACACACAGAGACACACACATACACACAAACAGACACATACACACACATGCAGACCCCAGAGACACACAGACACACATACTTACACATACAGCCACACACAAGCACACAGACAAGCACACAAACACACATACAAACAGACACACAGACTCACACACAAATACAGACATATTCAGACACACATGTAAACACACAGAGACGCACAGACGCATATCGTACAGACACACAAGCATATACAGACACACGACAAATACACACAGACAAAACACATACACAGACACACAATTAGACACAAACTGACACACAGACGCATACAGATCAACACACATACAGAAACAGACAACAGACACATAGAGACTAGGCACATCCAGACACATTGACACACAGACACATACAGATGCACAAACAGACACATACAGACACACAAACAGATCGACACACAGACAAACACATAGAGACACACACACAAACAGACTCACAGACATACACAGACACATATACAGACACATACAGACACAAACAGACACATAGGCACACGGACACACACACAGACATACACATACAAACACACAAACAGAACAGACACATGCATACACACAGACACATGCAGACACATGCAACACAGACATACACATGCAACACAGGAACTTACACATACGAGATACAACAAACACACAGACAGAAACACACAATCAGCAAACAACAAACAGATACACAAACAGACACATGCAAATACAAACACACACAAGGCACACACAACAGTACCAATATTACCCATCAAAAAATTTAATTTATGCGCGAACATGCTCGTGATTATGCGCTCGCCAGTTTTGTGCCGTCAACTCGCGGCAGCAAATTTGTCTGCCAGCGCAATTTGCTGCGTCAGGTTTTCACAACATCGTCACAAAGTTGTCGCCGGCGACAATTTTGCTGACGCGGCGACAATTTGTGCCGCAACACATATCCCGTCTCTGAATGTTCGTCTCTTCGGGTATTTCTGTTTCTGTCAACAGAGCCAATTCTCTAATCTGAACGAAGGACTACGTATTACCATCGGCTTCCCGTGATTCGGCAAATTGAGTTCCAAGTACAGGGTGATCCAACATTTGGTTATTGTCTATACGTATTTGGCTTTTTAATATGGCTTGTACGAGTAAACGTTTCCAATGTACTGTGTCCTACAAAAGTATATGCAACTCAATTTTATAAGATATATCGAAACAGAAATATGGTATTCCTATCTGACAATGTCGAAATTTTGATTGTATGTTAAATTAAATGTGCTGAGGTTGATAAAACACACGTATCTCTTACCATCGAATAATCTGTTGGTTTTCCATTAAATTTCATCATGCATAAACTTTGAATTAAAGTTAATATTAATTTTGTAAGTACAGTCAGTTTGTTTTAGTAGTGTGATGTATGTACGTATATATATATATATATATATTTAATTTCCTTTGTATTTTTACATTTAGCTTTCGTGTGTATAGTTTGTAATAAACCAGGGTGCTTGGAAGACTATTTGAATCTGATACGCACCGTGTTCTCTGTTTAAAATGGAATAACTAATTTAAAAACGATAAATAAAATAAAATTAACTAAATGGATGAATGAATCAATAAATGCATGGATAGATGAATGAATGAATGAATGAATCAATCAATGAATTATTAAATGAATCAATAAATCAATGAATCAAATATTGTATGAATTGATTGGTAGATAGATTATTAAATAAACAAGACTGAGTGAGTGAATGAATACACGAACGAATAAGATCCGAATATTATTATGAGTAGTAAAGAGATGACAAGTGGTATTGCATACTGTATATTGATTTAAACGTTGTCAGAGAAAAAAACCACATGTCCTCAGAAATATCAAACTTAAAGTACATATAAAAACGTGTACTCTTGATTATTTAACAAAATAACAACAAAAAGTAATGATAAGTATAGATATATCATAAATTATGGCGTGGTGTTGGATGCAGCCAAATTTGAAAAAAACGCGTTCTAAGAATATAATATCGTAAATTTGTTAGAAGAAGTGTTTCGGAAATTTGATTGATATATGGCAATTTCATGCATAGAAATTCCATCTAGAAATTAAAAAAACTGGAATGTATCTGTGACCGTTGGATTTCTATCCATCAAATCGTTTTTCTTTCTCTTCCCATATAAATCAAACAATTTTTGGATCTTTGCGAATCAGACAATCCCTTTTAATCCAGTCTGTCAGAGGAATTTGTTTCTTGTTTCTGTTCAATTCTTCGTCGTGATTATTATTGTATAATGCCCTGTACGTGATGATAGTTTTCAGAAAGCTTTCTCTTCAAATAGTTTCCATCTCTGCGTTGAAAGACAACCAGCACACAGCACCAAAAGTCCTCGCAGTTTGCTGCCAAACCATTAACATGCAGTTAGTGTCGCGTGCGGATGATGAAATATAGATTTAGAATTATTATTCCCTGTTTGCTCGTGGCCGAGATAATCATAGAATTTGTGACTGACAGGATATCCTCCCGAGACTGGCTTTAAAGACCCTAGAAAGGTAACATTGGTCATCAGAGGGAATACAACTTTGTGTTACATATTGCCATTTATTCCAGCAGGAATTTACATTTCCAGGTCACCCTTCTTGTTTAAAAGTATATGTTAATTAATATAATTCCTAAAGACAAGTTATCACATTTCATTAAACATGACATATATATATAAGGCTTAAGCCATACATTGGTACAGCATACACACAAAATAACTGGTACAGCATACATACAAGTTAGTTTGCCAAATACTACAATAATTTCGCCGGAGACTCAAGAATGAATCGGTTAGTTTATTAGGAAAATATATTCCAAATTGCGATAAATCACGTCAACGTTTGATGAGTAAAATAATGTCACGCAAGAAACAAAATATTATGTCTGTGTTAAGAGTTTAAAGAAAGCTGAAATATATATAAAGTAAACGTGTGCTAAAATGCATTAGTGCATTAAGGTACTGAATTAAGTTGTCTTTAAGACGTGGTATGTACATCTGTCATCATTTCTTTGTTGCTGTATTCGTATTGAACCACTCTTTGGTAAATATTGATGATTTATCCTGCTGGCTGAAGACTTCCGGTGACAGTCCCATATCAAATACACACCGAAGGCGGAAGACAAATGACATTGCTATGATGTATTTCGATAACAATTTTACAATTAGCATGATGACAAGCATATCTAATGCTGAATGATATATCGTAGGTAATGAGTGAATAGTAAAATTTCGATACCTGTATAGAACAAACTACTAATTTTCATTGACAAAATCTAATTGTCCAGTGGAGGTCTTCTTGGCGAATAGATATTTCATAAGAATAAAATGATGAGTTTGCATGCCATTGCATCTGAAAATGTCTTCATGGCCATTTATTGATCAGGACCGTTCGCGACAGCTCTTTCGGAAATGGCGCTGTTCAAAACTAGCTTTGTTCACGAGTGTGTTTTTCTTTAATGACTGTTTTGTTAATTGTTTTAATTAATGTCGGTACAATATGAAAATCAATAAATAATCTCCCATGAGAAGAGGACATACACAATAATTAAATTTGATTTAAAAAGTATGATACATGTGTTATTAACGACGTTACAATGTTAAGTTGTTTTATATATTTAGAATTTATTAATATACATCGTGACATGTACGTAAAAACGAAATCAACGCAATTAAGAACCCCATTTCCCCTACCATTTTACGCAATTAAATCGTAATGATATACTCAACTTCTGTTGTGTATCCAACCATGTTTTAACAATGAATAACAATACACTTCAACGTCAATCTTTGAATTGCAAATATCATCCCTTCAAAATGCTCTTAAACCAAAAAAGCAAGGTAACAAGAATATGTCTCAGTCATTATCATTGCGAGATAACGCTTTTATCAATATTGATAATGATAATTCGTAATAACATTGGTTCCCTCTTCACACACACAAAAAAAGAAAAAACTCGTACTCACTCGGCAAAACACATCTTTTCTGACACTAAAAGACTTGAACAGCTTCTCAAGAGTGTGGAAGGGGATACGGGCCCGTTTGTGAGGGAATGGGATGACCGAGCAGGGGAGGAAGGGGTCTAGGAGCCCATTTGTAAGGAATGCGGTGACGAGCGAGGTACGGTAGGGGGAACTTACGGGCCCGTTTGCGAGGAAATAAGAGGACCGAGCGGGGAGGGTGTAGGAGAAGTAGAACATTAAAATGACTTCTGTAAGTGGTTTGACTATAAATATGTATAATTAACCAATCAAAGACTAAACACTTCTATTTGATGAAATGTATTTGAGCATCCCATAAGAGACAAATGAGTCTACATGCTTACCAGATGAGATAACTTACCGAAAAAAGCAAAAAAAAAAAAAAAAAAGTGGTGAATTACACTTAGAACAAGAACTATAGTTTAATCCCGCTAGTCACATAAAACGTGTAATTTCAGAAAAGAATATCTTTCTTCAATGTGGAAAAAAAGCTATTGTAATAAATCATTGTAATATGTTATATTTCATATTTTCCACAGTGATATTCGTCAACAGACCTTAATGATGAGAAAACAGACATACCAAATTATATTGCTCACTGTTTCAATAAAGAAGGGGACTGAGTTAATCTTTTTTCATTCTCATAAAATGTCACGCATCTTCAATAATTTCAAGATTTATATAACACAAAGTAGAGAAGTGAGACGATACGAAGCTAAATAGACAAGAATAGTTTATATTTCACAAGCTGCTTATTCAATTTCTTTAGGTGAAGTGATACAATTTACTGGAAACACCAGTTTGTATATAAATCTAAATATTTTGTTTAAAAAAGTATCAATGGTAAATGATAGATCTCGTGGCTAAATGGATCATCCGTATGCCACGAGCCTTCATCTTTACATGACACTTTTCCCCTAAACAATCCGATTTCTGATTCCCAACTGTGATGCCAATGCATAACTCAATGAAATACACGGGAGTAACTCAACGAGTTCAAACAGCAAAACACACCATCTTAATAGTGACACAAATACCAATGAAATTTTTCCATATGGATGATTTTTTTGGGGTATAATGAAATGGGCGCGGCAATTTCGTTATATATGACCTAAAATGTGACTTGGAACCGAATGTCTAATCAAAGCCTGGTGGCCAGCATATCAAATCTGAGGACAAGATGTCGGTGTAGCAGATGTCAGGTATTCGTAGAAAATGGTGAATTGGTCACGTTCAAGGGTTTACGCCTTCAAGGCTTCAGGGTGTTTCTTTTTCCGTATTTTCTTTTCCTTTACTAGCAGTAGCAGCCAAAATATTATTTTAAGTTTCCACTCAAACATTTCATTTTGCCGATCAAAGAAAATAATTCCTAGATGACTCATGCGAATACTAGCCGAAAGAAATTTCCATTGCTTCCATTTGATTTCTGTATTGAGTTTCTTTATTTTGCAGCCTTTGCTGCCTATCAATTTAATTTATTTCATAAATATTATAGATACATAAATATAAATACTTCATTATTTCAATCATTATTTTAGAAAATATTCTGTTGATATCCTTAAATAGAGATAAATGCCACACACACAAAGCTTAAAAATATACGTATGGGTCAATGGATAGCAAATCAGCATTGTGTAATTTTGCTGGGTCCATAATGAATGACTATCTATCTATCTATCTATCTATCTATCTATCTATCTATCTATCTATCTATCTATCTATCTATCTATCTATCTATCTATATCTATCTATCTATCTATCTATCTATCTATCTATCTATCTATCTATCTATCATCATCTATCATCTATCTATCACTATCTATCTATCTATCATCTATATCTATCTATCTATCTATCTATCTATCTATCTATCTATCTATCTATCTATCTATCAACTATCTATCTATCTATCATCTAATTATCTATCTATCTATCTATCTATCTATCTATCTATCTATCTATCTATCCTATCTGTTATTTACTTATCTATTTATCTATATATTTATCTAGCCATCTGTTTCTTTCTTTATTTCTCTATCTATCTATTTATCTGTTTATTTATTCTATCTATCTATCTATCTATCTATCTATCTATCTATCTATCTATCTATCTATCTATCTATCTATCTGTACATTCCCCTATTTATTTATCAATCTATCTATTAATTCATTTATTTATCTACCCTGTCTCTATATATCTATCTATCTACACCATCAAAATTACTCCATCCAGCAATTTTCCAAGAAGGTACGTATATGCAATCTTGTGATCTCAAAATGACGGAAGAGATTGATTGAGACGTCACCATAACCACAGAAATTGCAGAGTTTATAAACTTTTTATTTATACATGAAATCACATTACGGTTAAATTACGACTAGGAGTTTCGAAGTACATTGTGTTGGTTCTGATGGTCTCTCCCAACGCTTTAAATGCATAATGAAAAGCAATTTGGTCAAATTTTCATTGAAACGATCTCCCATGAGAAGAGGACATGCACAATAACTAAATTTGATTTAAAAAGTATGATACATGTGTTATTAACGACGTTACAATGTTAAGTTGTTTTATATATTTAGAATTTATTAATATACATCGTGACATGTACGTAAAAACGACATCAACGCAATTAAGAACCCCATTTCCCCTACCATTTTACGCAATTAAATCGTAATGATATACTCAACTTCTGTTGTGTATCCAACCATGTTTTAACAATGAATAACAATACACTTCAACGTCAATCTTTGAATTGCAAATATCATCCCTTCAAAATGCTCTTAAACCAAAAAAGCAAGATAACAAGAATACAGTATGTCTCAGTCATTATCATTGCGAGATAACGCTTTAATCAATATTGATAATGATAATTCGTAATAACATTGGTTTCCTCTCCACAAAAAAACAAGAAAAAACTCGTACTCACTCGGCAAAACACATCTTTTCTGACACTAAAAGACTTGAACAGCTTCTCAAGAGTGTGGAAGGGGATACGGGCCCGTTTGTGAGGGAATGGGATGACCGAGCAGGGGAGGAAGGGGTCTAGGAGCCCATTTGTAAGGAATGCGGTGACGAGCGAGGTACGGTAGGGGGAACTTACGGGCCCGTTTGCGAGGAAATAAGAGGGCCGAGCGGGGAGGGTGTGGGAGAAGTAGAACATTAAAATGACTTCTGTAAGTGGTTTGACAATAAATATGTATAATTAACCAATCAAAGACTAAACACTTCTATTTGATGAAATGTATTTGAGCATCCCATAAGAGACAAATGAGTCTACACGCTTACCAGATGAGATAACTTACCGAAAAAGCAAAAAAAAAAGAGTGGAGAATTACACTTAGAACAAGAACTATAGTTTAATCCCGCTAGTCACATAAAACGTGTAATTTCAGAAAAGAATATCTTTCTTCAATGTGGAAAAAAAGCTATTGTAATAAAACATTGTAATATGTTATATTTCATATTTTCCACAGTGATATTCGTCAACAGACCTTAATGATGAGAAAACAGACATACCAAATTATATTGCTCACTGTTTCAATAAAGAAGGGGACTGAGTTAATCTTTTTTCATTCTCATAAAATGTCACGCATCTTCAATAATTTCAAGATTTATATAACACAAAGTAGAGAAGTGAGACGATACGAAGCTAAATAGACAAGAATAGTTTATACTTCACAAGCTGCTTATTCAATTGCTTTAGGTGAAGTGATACAAGTTACTGGAAATACCAGTTTGTACATAAATCTATATATTTTGTTTAAAAAAGTATGGTAAATGATAAATCTCGTGGCTAAATGGATCATCCGTATGCCACGAGCCTTCATCTTTACATGACACTTTTTCCCTAAACAATCCGATTTCTGATTCCCAACTGTGATGCCAATGTATAACTCGATGAAATACACGGGAGTAACGCAACGAGTTCAAACAGCAAAACACACCATCTTAATAGTGACACACATACCAATGAAATTTTTCCATATGGATGATTTTTTTGTTGGGGTATAATGAAATGGGCGCGGCAATTTCGTTATATATGACCTAAAATGTGACTTGGAACCGAATGTCTAATCAAAGCCTGGTGGCCAGCATATCAAATCTGAGGACAAGATGTCGGTGGAGCAGATGTCAGGTATTCGTAGAAAATGGTGAATTGGTCACGTTCAAGGGTTTACGCCTTCAAGGCTTTAGGGTGTTTCTTTTTTTCCGTATTTTCTTTTCCTTTACTAGCAGTAGCAGCCAAAATATTATTTTAAGTTTCCACTCAAACATTTCATTTTGCCGATCAAAGAAAATAATTCCTAGATGACTCATGCGAATACTAGCCGAAAGAAATTTCCATTGCTTCCATTTGATTTCTGTATTGAGTTTCTTTATTTTGCAGCCTTTGCTGCCTATCAATTTAATTTATTTCATAAATATTATAGATACATAAATATAAATACTTCATTATTTCAATCATTATTTTAGAAAATATTCTGTTGATATCCTTAAATAGAGATAAATGCCACACACACAAAGCTTAAAAATATACGTATGGGTCAATGGATAGCAAATCAGCATTGTGTAATTTTGCTGGGTCCATAATGAATGACTATCTATCTATCTATCTATCTATCTATCTATCTATCTATCTATCTATCTATCTATCTATCTATCTATCTATCTATCATCTATCTATCACTATCTATCTATCTATCTATCTATCTATCTATCTATCTATCTATCTATCTATCTATCTATCTATCTGTACATTCCCCTATTTATTTATCAATCTATCTATTAATTCATTTATTTATCTACCCTGTCTCTATATATCTATCTATCTACACCATCAAAATTACTCCATCCAGCAATTTTCCAAGAAGGTACGTATATGCAATCTTGTGATCTCAAAATGACGGAAGAGATTGATTAAGACGTCACCATAACCACAGAAATTGCAGAGTTTATAAACTTTTTATTTATTACATGAAATCACATTACGGTTAAATTACGATTAGGAGTTTCGAAGTACATTGTGTTGGTTCTGATGGTCTCTCCCAACGCTTTAAATGCATAATGAAAAGCAATTTGGTCAAATTTTCATTGAAAATTAATGTTTTGTAAGTAGATGGGTGCTCGAAAGAACATTCTGCATGTTTTATCTTGCTCGTGCAGCTCTTTTCGTCTCTCCCTCTCTCTGATATGATATTTATTTCAATTCTCAAAATGAGTATTTCTGTAACGGTGTACACATATTCGTATATTTATATATTCTTATTATGCTAATTATTTATTACATGTAGTTTATTATGTATCCATGATATGTTTTTAACTCTTAATTTGCCGAAGTCTCAGATCTGCCCCATATAAGACACATTAAGTCTATAGAGGTTTAAATCCTCTGGTATGTCAAGAGTTAATTTTGTATTACTTTGTATTTTGATGTACATCACTCATAGGCCTTTTAGGTCGTCCGTCTTTGGACGGGTGTGATTTTTAATAAAGAACTAAACTAAACTAAACTAAACTAAACTAAACTAAACTAAACTAAACTAAACTAAACTAAACTAAACTAAACTATTCGTATATAACAAACATGTCTCTTTGTTTAAATCCATTGCCATGAACATCAATTGTAAAAACGATAGGATACCAAGAACTGCAATATTACGATGTATTTTAAAAAGCTGCATACATTCACATCATATAATGTAACTCATTTGCTAAAGAAAGGGTAAACTGTGTATGCAAAGTCAGTAAGGAGGCGTGCAAAGACGTGTTTTGACATGGTACGCTAAATTGCTGTGGGATACATACATTTTCATGATTGCGATTTCATCGTCAAACTATCAAATTTACTAGCAAAATCTAAAATCAACATTTTTGCAGACCTCGTGTTTGAATTCTCCAAAACAACTAATTTGCTCGAATTTGACCCAGTTGAAGAAAGAAACATAAAAATACTCTGTTCAAAATTTATTTAGCAATTGAAGTGAGGAATCATTCAGACCGTTTGCTCTCCTTGTGTGTTCTGGCAGACAGACGGTGGATGTACTTGTGTTTGATTTCATTCCGATTTCGGATAATACACAATAAACCTGCTATGATTGATCTTCTTCCGGCCTTCGATTTGTTCTGTGAGCACCTTTCCTGTTTCTGTAAACTAAGACCGCTGCGTAACATAAGTTTTAATAACTGAAGATGCTCATTTACACGTTCGATGGTAATCACATCACCAAGTAACTGTGATTCTACAAGATTTGGCTGAACTGAATTAGGATAGTTTAATGCGAGAATACGATTTCATTAAAGGAACTATTTTACTTTGTAGTGTAACGAAATTATCCAGCCTGGCTGTCAAATGGAAGCAAGGTATAATTTGAATACAATCCTAGTTGATATCTTGCCAACTCATTATCCTAGTGCCTGATACTCTACTGGTAAATGAATACCCCCTTTCCAGACGACACATGTTGCCTGGGCATATCTGGCATCGTAGTTAAAGTCTTCAAAGTTAAACTGACATATCTACCCGGAGTAAAGTAATTTGAATCAAAATGCAAAACTTTATATGGTATATGATAGACATATGTAAAGAATGCGAGGACTTTAAAAAGCAGTCACAATTCTAGTTGTTGGTGTTGTTGTTGTTTTTTTTTGGGGGGGGGGAGGGTAGGGGATATGTTTATAATAAATTTACCCCTTAAGTGAACTGAGGTATACTTTACCTCATCATTGGATAGCTGTAAAATTATGTTACAAGACGAATGATTGCATTTTGGATTAGCAACCGTTGTTTTTGGATTCTAAATAAACGTACGTTTCTACAACAATGTTGATATAAAATTATGGCGAATACATTTCTTTGGATCTTACACTGCATTGCAATACCTAGATGGGTCTTTAATTCTGACATATCAACATTATTTGCCAGGTTATTTTATGCGTATCACCCGCAGCGCGCTCGACCTCATCGATGGCACTACCCAGTCATTCTATCACGCTCACGCAGCCGATTAGAAGTGTTTGGTTAGATCATTTTACCCGCCCACTGCAGAGCCAGAGTACCTTGACATCAAACGCTACATAATTCTAGTTTGGAAATATATATTTTGTCCTTTGCAATTATGAGTATTGCCCCCCAAAGTTAAATACCTCTTCGATTAAACATATGTGTTTATTCCATTTCGACCGTGATGATGGGAATAATATTTTGTCTCTATTTCTGTCTGTCTGTCTCAATGATAATGACCAACCATTTGGTGGCAAAAACAAATCGTATTCACATTCGTAGAGCAGTTCATTAAATATTATTTGTAAACACATACTCGGTAATCACTCACTTACTCACTCACTCACTCACTCACTCACTCACTCACTCACTCACTCACTCACTCACTCGCTCAATCCATCCATCCAATCATCCATCCATCCATCCATCCATCCATCCATCCATCCATCAATCAATCGATCGATCAATCAATCAAATTATGTATACTAACAATCAGCATTTGCTTGTTTGATTCATATTGAGACAGTACCGATACAGACCGAGTAAGATCTGCGCCCGTTATTTTCACTACTCCGCAATCGTAAAACTCTTACCGCGGTGGACCCTAGATGTCTTGGAGCAAATTTTGCCTATTTTTGTCGTTTTGTGCATATTTTAAGGACATATCAGTATTATAGACAGGGACACATACAAGTTGAGAATTCTCCTACCATATTGGTATGACCATTTTAAATAATGATGCATAATACTACATTATTCCATTCTTCTGCATACTTTTTGTGGAACGGGAAACAAAGTTTAGGTGTAAATCACCCTACAATGAATTATCAAATACAGCTTTGGAGACATCGATATTCATTATTTGTTCTGTCTTTCTCTTTGTAGCCTAAGGCTGTTGCTTCTTCCTCACGTTTCGTATCAGGGTCAAGTTCGGTTCATACCACAGACACGCCGACAATATGGTTTGAATTTCGTTTTAGATTGGTGTCTTATCAGTAGAAGAAAAAATATCTGATAAATGAAATTTAAATTTTCAGAACTAACATTTGGGTTTGGAATGGGCATATTGTGGTAATTTGAAACCAAGTCTGTTGCTCTTAACTTGAGGGATACACGTGCCCTCGTGTAGTGTTGACACTTTTATCTATGGGCAATACCAGGAACACAGAAGCAGAAACGCTTCTTATCACACGGGGGCTTCATGAGTTGTAGAACGTTACACATTTTGGATATCCACAAATATTTTCAATGGGACATTAGTCAATGCTTTGACACACTCCCTGTAATACGTGAAAAATAATTTCATTTTAAAACCATATTTCAATATTTAAAACCATCCCGGCTGTGTTGAAAAAATCCGTAAACTACTTTAAATTATATTTCTGAATTATTTCAAACTTCATAACATCAGTTAGACCTATTAATTTTTGTACTCTTGCAGCGCTCTTCTCATATGATGCAATGTTGGATGAAGTATTTTCAATAATACATGACTTAAACATGTTAGATGTTTGCATGATGAGGTTGTTATTCGATCAAAGTTTTCGGAACAACCTTGTACGGGACGAAAACGTTGTTTTCCCCCGAAGTATACATGTTTTTTCGAAAACGTTTGATCGATTTACCTTTCAAAGATTGTACCCGAATTTAAGAAGCAATTAAGTTTGAAAAGATCACTTTGTTAGAAGAGTTTACGTCACGGTTGAAAACTAACTTATTTTAAACGAGTGAATCCCTCATAGATACAAACATCTTTCTATCCACATTTCCACTGACGGTAGACAGTAAACTGTACACACTTAGAGACTCTTAAATGTTATGAAACGATGATGGTATAATGGTGCGGCGATAGATGTCAATAATATGGATTTAAATGCAATACCGACTTATTCTACATAATTATTTCACGTCCTGTTCGATGTCTTGTTGGATTACTTCCTATTATAGGAGATTTATTATGACGATGAATTGTCCAAATCTTACCACCAGGAATT
>JZLH01S0157155.1:137688-147984 GCA_001188425.1 Eucidaris tribuloides
CCACACCACACCACACCACACCAAACCACACCACACCACACTACTTCCACACCAAACCACACCACACCACACCAAACCACACCACAACACACTACATCACACCACATTACATCACACCACATCACATCGCATCGAATCGCATCGCAACGCATTGCATTCCATCGCATTGCATCACATCACATCACATCACACCACATCACCCTACATTACACCACACCACACCACATCACACTACATTACACCACACCACACCACATCACACCACATCACACCACACCACATCACATCACACTACATTAAACCACATCGCACACCACATCACACCGCATTACATCACACCACGTTGTACCACATTACATCGCATCGCATCGCATCATTGTCTTATTTCACATGAAATGAAAAGACTTTTAGGACTTTCTGTCAGTCTTTTAAGTGCAATATCAAATTTGCCGATGGTTTTCAAAATACACTGTTGATACCTTTCTGCTTAGAACACAGGTTATCCCGGACGTTGACTCCTATCTTTTTTGTTTGTTCCGTATCAGCAGCAAAGAATTGGTCACAACACATATATATTTTGATTTCCGACAGTCAGTTTATTATTGGTTATATGCTAGTTATTCATGGTAAAAAGTATGAACATCTGTAAAGTACAACGAACTTCACTAAAATATCAGTAAAATACACGTATAATGATGCATAGTTCTGTCAGTGGAAGAAATTACAATTGTTACAGAAAACTTGCAAAAATACATTGTCACGTGACAAGCGTACTGGAAGCTTCATTTTAAAATTGATTGAATTTAATTTAAATGAGGTAACTTTCGGTCTTTACTTGGTGATATATGCACTTTTTCGCAATTGAATACGGATTGGGTTCCAAATAAATACCTAAAGTCTTCAATTAACACTCGAGACATATTGCATTAAATAAATATTTACCTCAGCTGTTATGTGAAATACTTTATTATCAAAGGCATAATTTAACAATGATTATAGTTGAAACAATATGAAATACATAATCCTTCATGCTATAAGTGTCTCTTTTAAGGTTTAAAATTGAAGCCCTGAATTTTTTTTATAACGATCATTTAGTGCTTTAAAAGAGTGATCTATGAGTACTCAGTTTGCTATACCCATTTCTCCCATCTACTGCCTGTGTTACAGTTAAGAGTACAGGTACCGCATGCATACGTCATGTGTGATGTTTAGCCATGCATACCTTGCCAGTGGTAGCATAACTTTACGAAGTTGTGTATTCTAGGTTGTCCATTCAAGCAATGTTATGTAGTCCAGATATCACAGTTGATATGTAAATTGAAGTTTCACAATGTTGAATAGCGTCTATAAGATTCAATATACTTTTTATAGTACAACGTTGATAGATGTATTCAAAAGGAATAAAATATCTCCTGGTGGTCTTGCCTGCATTACACAATTCCAATTCACTAGTCTATGGCAGCATTCTTCACTTTGTGACCTGAAAATGTCGTGTCATTTGTGGCATTTAATATCGAATATTGTTATCAAATCTGGAGATATACTTTTGAAATTAGGTACAATTTTAAGTTTGTCTAAAATTGACCTTTGACCTTGACATTGTGACTTGGAATTTGTGTCACTTGATTTGCGATACTTGATAACTCAAATTCACTGGAATTTGAACAAATACTTTTCGATTTATGCAAAAGTCAAAATCTAAACGTTTATTTTTATGTTGTTGCCACAATGTAGTCAAGTTTGTTTCCCTGAAATGACCTGTGACCTGGACTTTGTTACCTGAAATTGTAATCACATAATTGGTGATACTTGATAACCATCATTACCAAGTTACATAGAATTGGAACATGTAACTCAATCATTTTGTCAAAAGTTTTTGATGTTGACGCGACAATATAGTCTAAGATTGTTGACCTAAAATGACCTTTGAAATTTATTTTGTGAGATGAAATTTTTATAATTGATTAGTGATACTTTATACCCGTCATGTTCAAATTCCATGGAATAAGAAGTTATGCTCTAAAAATTATGTAAAAATCGCCAAAAAAATTAACCTTAGGTTAAGTTTTTGATGTTAACGGCTCCATCGACGGCGCGCCGTCGGAAAAGCGGCTCCTTTATTCGCTTCTGCTATCTAGCTATGCATTTGTGACAAATGTGATGCATATATCGACTTTCAAGTTCCATGTACATAAAGTACATGTACTTACTATATCTACTTTACATTCATATGTTCCCACGGTCTCATGAACTTTACTATATTACATCAAATCATATACTTTCCGAAGAAATTTTGAGCTGTTTGCAATAACGAAACTTTCATAGATTTTGAAGTGAACGAGGATTCACTCTCAAGCAATGCTTTCGTAACAAGGAAGTTATCTTTTACATGTTGTTGAGTGAATGACCGTGTCAGAGATAAGTGACAAAACAATGCATTACTCTATCAAGTTCTGTCACGAAAAAGTAGATGTAACTTTCGATTGCAAAGAGTGATTAATCACATGAACTTTTTAGTGATAAGTTAATACGTTTGTCTGTTTATGTTGAAATAGAACTAAAATTCATTAGTTATCCTCGTAAATGTCAGAATGTGTAAATAAGTTATGATCTATATGTAACTAACTGTTCATAATTCCGAACATGTGAAATCCTACTACCGGTTTCACCACTTTCAAGCATCATCCGATTTCTACCTGTTGCTTCTACTGTACATGAAATAATGTACAGGTTGTAATTACAGCATATTATCGACACGTTATGTAAACTACATCAGTAAAGTTCTTGTGATATTTCTGTGTACGATAATGAAGATTCTAACAAAAGCAGTCTAAACCTTCATCACAAACCCCGGATTGACACTAGAATCCTGTTTACCATGGGGCAATTTAAGGTTTTAGTTTGATAAATAATCATTTTATATGACACTGATATCGACAGTCTGCTGTACGTCAGTCATAGGTTAACTGTGCTACTTCCAAATTGATTGACTGATCAATAATTTTCTATTCAAAAAATGCCCATGGATACATGACAATTGGCATATTACGCTGGTTGTAATTTCGTCATAACACATTACCTTGGTGCTAATTTTTTAATGGAATTTTTTGAAGATGTTATTTATTTAGGTAACTATTATTTAATTACTAATGTATACACATTGACCATTTTTAAACAGGGTGGTCCCTTCAATTCACTGTACGACACTTAAACTGTTTTCGAAAGGAACCCTGTTAAACAAATAAACTAATTATTAAATACCCAACTTATGATAAAACAAAACACAAAACAATCACACGAGACAAACTACATAACTGGTGAAAAATAAAGCAGGTAAACATAGCGGAAGATAAATACAAGTAAAAGTTTTAAAATTAATCATTCTCGGTTCAATTAAAAGACAATAAACTATCTTAGGAAAAATATTAAACAGATAGTAATGTAGTACCTCAAGTATTTCAATCCATAAATTTGTATTCATTTTTACAATTGATATTTTTCGTTAGATGTTTAATTTGCAAGTAACATTTCAACGGTATGCAAAATAATGAATAATTGATATCCAAAAGAAGAAATGCAAAGCGATTCAATGTTAATCAAGTTTAGGACATGAAATTGTAGTGTAAAGATTGTGGATGAGTTGACTATGACAACAATTGTTGAAGGAAAAGGAATAATTGACATGCAGTTTCAAAATAGGCAGAGAAACTGATCTGAACAAAAAGGAGTGATTTATTGAAAAACGTACTTGCATAAAAGATGTGTTTTTTTTTAAATTCTAGGTGGTCTAGGGGATGATGAAGAATATTTAGGGTGTATCAAGTGTGGTAGTTATAACAGGCTGTTTTCTGATAAGATTATCACTGTAAGCATGAGTTCATTTGTTGAGAATATTGAAAACGAGAATGCACTGTTGGTCATTTAAAGTGCTTAAGAAACGAGATGAAGAAAAAAAAAGCAACCAACATTTAGAATTATTCAGGTCTATATGCTTTGTTAGTTTTGCACTTTCAACATGTTCGAATTTTAGCTGTTGCCTCATGTGGTATTACAATAGTCAATGCGTGGCAAGATTAGGGCATATACAACTTAATGAGTGCGTGGCGAGTGACGCGAGACTTGATTTTCCAATGCATTCTGCAATATGAGATTTTTGTTCGTAATACTGTAGCCCAAGTTGGGCTGTTGCTCAAGGAGTTTGTCAACAAAATTGAACCTTGTGGTTTGTCAGAGTGAACCCATTTCATTTACTGATTTGTTAACATTGTGTAATTCATTCCAACCACAATTTTTTCCAGGTCATTAATACATGTTTCTTGATAAAGTGAAATGATGAAATATTATGAAATATTGAAGTGTCTCTCTGCCAGGGTCTACCCAAGGAGGTGTGCCACCCGTGGATCCACGGAAGGGTTACGGAGAGGACACTTACAGCGCTCTGGATGTTATGTGTTTTAGGTGTGGTGCCAATTAAATATTATTTTGCCATTACCAGTTCCACTAAAATCACTTAAAATTTCTGAAGTAAAGGGAGCTGTGTATGCTCTTCAGCACAGTGTTCGAGTGTCACTACACTTGCAGATTTATTTTGAAATTAAGTATGAAAACAACAGGTACATTATTCAGTGATCCATTCAACATGTTCAAACTCTTATTTACCAAAAATTGTGCAAAGTAGAATTGGATAAGCAATAAATATTCTAATAAAAGACATCAAACTTAATAAATAATCGTGATCAAATCAACCATGTATAATACATATTTTGCACATCACACAAACACACGTTATTCAACGTAAATATTTTTTTTCTTCAAATTAAGACGATGAATTTTTATCTTGGTATCTCAAAACAAGTCTTCAATAGTCGCTAATATTGCAGTCGAGCTTTAATTTCATTGTATTTTATTATATTGAAATCTTTTTATTGGAATAACTTTACACCAAGCATAAGCTATATTGTGATTATTTTGAAAACGATTTCAACAATCATATTCAAATCAAACAAATTGGGGATTGTTAAAATAAAACGTAGCCATTAAGCTCCGCCCTCATAACTTACGAAACAAACTGAAACTAAGCGGAACGAAACAAAAGAAAACCAAGAAAAGTAAAGAAATGGAAAGGAAAGGAAACAAATACATTCTGCCAGATGTACCGCAAGATTTTTTTGCGGGGGGGGGGGATTGGGATAGATATTTATTGATTCAGTTGTATACTGCCTGAAAATACTCCCAAAAGTAACAGCTGCAGCTACTAATGAACAGAGAAAAACATAATTGTGTATCACTCAACAGAAGAGAAATAGACAATTGTAAGTTTTGTAGATGAATTTTTAGATAGCTAACAATATTTAATAACTTAATAGAATGAAAATGCTTATCCAAAAGTTTATTTAAAGTATGTATCATGTTTATAATTTACCTAAAACTAGAACTGTGGTTATCAAAGTTTTGCTTATGGAAGCTGGAGGTGTATTGAACTACAGGTATTTAATGTATTAGCTGAATCAACAGTAGATCGCCTGTAATATTCAAACCTTTTTACTGTATGGTCACAGTCAAAGAAAAATAGAATGTACCTCTTTATGATCCAGCCATAGAGAGGGATCCCATTGAGTGGCCATATAAGTTTGATAGTGAGAGAGTTCGCACAAGTCTGGTAAGTTGACCTGATAATTCACTCTCTTATTACCAGACAAATACCTTGATCAAAATGACATAATAAATATTCGCTTTACAGGGATCTGTAAGTTGTGTTTGGGTCAAAAGAGGACGATTCATCACTAGGTCGGTTATTATACTTCTTATTTATTGAAATTAAAGATTTTTTTTGACGGGTTCACATTTTTATTTCCTTTAATCAAAAATCAAATATGTCTCACAGATTAATGCTTTTCAAACTCAGTGAAGAAAAATAGTTTACAATAGAACAGATTCTCGAAAAAATATTTCGGCCAATATCATTTTAATTAGAATTTATTAAAGAATACATAGTTTATATTATATCGTGTGAAACGTCACAAACCACACACGAACATACCAACACCAAGCAAAGACACCAACATAGCGCAGGTCAAGACTTAATTCAATAAGTGTTTTTACCTAATTATAAAATAAATAGTAATACATGTGACAAAAACAACTTCACTAATGGACACAGTAGTAGACTCACAACAGGTACTGAGAATCTTATCGGCTGTTGATGGAATGCCGATGGGTCAAGACAAAGGAACTACCATTCAGACTTTTAAAGTACCGTCTGTCGTATCATCAAATCAATATCCCAATCTACCATGCGCTAGGCCTATATATTAAAACATATATTTACATATTTTAATGTAGTCAAATATACCAAATTTAATATATTTCATCAGCTGCAAGTGACAGTTTTCTTTAACCCTTCATCATCGTTATTTTCGTGCAAATATCTTTCATGATCTTATGGTTAGAAGCCGATCATCTGTTGCACTCGGACACACCTTCATCATGAGAATCACGTAAACACAGAGACCAATTAAAAGTCAATTAACTATTACAAGCTGTGAGTAAACGATGTATAATGGATGGATTCCATAACATTCTTTGTGAAGGGTTGGACGTCAGGTGCTGGTCCGGACGGAAGGCGTGTTATTACCTCCTAGTGAATTCCCGTCCTCTATCAATGCAAAGATGACGACATTTACCGTCTCGGGATGGCACAGATCTTAAACGGTTTCGGATTAAGACTAATACCATAGTTCTTATAAATGCTGGGTTCAGGGTTCTCTGGTGCTGCTTTGAGGGTGAAATGTTGCAACATTGCTGTGTAGAACAAGAACAGTTCCATGCGCGCTAATGTTTCACCTGGGCACGCTCGTCGTCCTATGGGAGAATTAAAAGATACATACACCAGACTGTATAAAAAACCTGTCAAAAATACAGTTATACGTGATTGTCTCGTGGATTCACCAAAATCATTCTAGCACACAAGATAGAGGCCCTCAAATTTCCCAGATAGACATTTTCGCCAAAGATAAAACTTGAATTTACACTTTCAGCCAGAATTCTGTCAGTGGTAGCATCCCGAGTCACATTGGAACTGCGGGTCATGCAACAAGCTAGGATAAAGGTGACTGCTTTGAGGGACACCTCTCGAATTCCGTTAGCAGAATTCCAGAGGTAGGGCAACAATTAATGGCGATCAAAAAAAATAATTCACGGGATGTCTTAACTTTGTTCCTTCATGGTCGGGATATGAACCTTTTGAGTGTCCATCGTACGTTGTGGTCGTTAACATCTATCACTTATCATTCTTTCCATCTTGAATTTGTAGTCTGAAAATTATGTTTGAGTTTCTTTTCCAACGAGTTTTGTTTAAATAGTAGAAATATATTACATAATACCAGTGCTATGAAGTTAGGTGAGTAATTATTCTGTTTTCCACGTACCTCGGAATAACAAGCCGCACAGGATAAATATGCTCACTGCTACGATAGCCTTGTATATTTCCCCACTTCCCCAAATAAAATTTACTTTGTACGTTTGCACCCTTACCTGCAGAGAATGGCATCAGTGCTGGCTTGTTGAGAACCTTTCCGTCTTTTCCCAAAAATCTTTCTGGCATGAATTTATCAGGTTCTGTCCACTGCGTCGAATCCACGTGAACTGAATACAGGTTGACAAATACGTGAGTGTCTTTGGGAATGCTGTATCCACCCAAGTCGGTGTCTTCTGTCGTCTTATGTGGGAAAGTCAAAGCAGTGATATTTGCCATCCGTTGGATCTCCATCAAGGTTGCTTCCGTGTACGGCATATTCTTCCTATCACGCCAGCTCGGAAGTTCTCCTTTGGCTACCACGGCGTCAATTTCAGCCTGAACCTTCTCTTGAATCTCTGGCTGTAATTAAAGTTAGAAAACCGCTGTTAAATTAGTACACTTACTGCGCAGCTGCACATTTTCCACAAATGACACCTTGTGGCTGTCTTTTAATTGTGATCATGCATAAACCTTTTTTCACATGTGTCAAACACATGAAATCCATGTCAATACATAGAATTATTAAACAGATAAACTCCATTTCATCCCATTCAGACATTAAATAGATAACCTCAACTTCATCACATTCCAACATTAAGTAGATAAACTTCATTTCATCACACCAGTACAACTACATAAAGTATAGCCCATCTAATATTGCTATGTACCAGAAAAGTATGTAAAATATAGATCATCTAATAGTATTACTTACCTGAACAATCATGTAAAGGATAGCCCATCTAATGGTAGAACTCATAGTTTCTGTGCCAGCAAAGATGAGATCATTGAGAATGTGAAAGAGATAGGTTTCTGTGAAGGACGAGTCGGCATCGCTGATAGGATTCCCGCTTTTTATTGCCTGTTGAAATCAGAAAAGTGAGGGAAAATTGTTATTTTAAAATATGAAGTAAAAAAAAAATCTAGTTAAATCTAAGACATAAGTAGCACATTTTGTACAGGGAAGTAGTAAGGCCGGTGTCCATTATACATCTAAAGAGAAGACAACATTACATAATTGAAAAATTATGTACAAAGAGCAAATGAACCATCAATTCTGTAACTCCATCACATGATGTATTAAACAGTCAGTTTCTCTTAATGGTATTAAATTAATGTGTAACAACTTATATCAGATCCAAGCTGAACTGCATTTACTTTTTGGTATAAGCATACCTCTTGTCTTTTCTCGTTGTTTATTGTATTTTGTGGTCGTTAGATTGTCATGTTTCATCTTTCTTTTCCTTACCCCGTCCTTGTTATCGTCACATGTACCCAAAAGTATTGCAAGATACACTGTAACGCATGTATTTTGAGTTGAACGTGTTGAAGGGGTCTTAATTTCTGCAATGATGTCTTACTGAATCTATATCTGGAAAATGAAAAAATAATTTGAAATAAAATCACTGACTAGCCTTTCTCATTTCTTTTCCAAGGCGGAGATATTATTCAATAAAGGCGCGCACACGGGAGAGGAAATGGAACACAAACTGAAACAATGTTCACCTCCCCATAGGGGTGGGGTGTTTAATTTATCCTAGCATCGTTATTCGGTTTCACATTTTCCATGAAATGCACTATAGCCATGTATTATGATACAGGTTTGATGGCTTGGGAAGACTTCTAACATAAAAATGCCAATATGCTATCTTGAAGTGACCTCAGAAAGACAACCACAGCCTGTGAAGAAGAAAGCGCCTCCCCATCTGTATAACACAACAGCAAGGAGGATACGACCCGTATTTCAGACAACCTGTTCAAGTTATGATTTCTTATTCTTTCTTAATTCTAAAGGAGGTTTACTATTGCAAACATCCTAAAATTTACTGTCACCTCACTTTTTCTTTATATTGGATTTCATGATGTGTACTAAGGCCGGAATCTATAGTAGCCGTATCCTCATTACCACTGTCTTATGAGGAGGCCTTTTTCTTCTTTGCCGGCTGTGTTTTTCTTTCTGAGGTCGCTTCAGAGTAACATATTTGCATCTTGTGTTTATTGGAAGTCTTTCCAACTATCAAAACCATTTCACGAGAAATATGAAACCGAATCACGATGCTTAGGGTGTATTAAACACCCCACCCCTGCAGGTAGGCGAAAAAGGTTAAATTTTGTGTTCCAGTCACTCTGACGTGGGCGCGACTGCACTGGATAATCTATCCGCCATGGAGAAGAAAGGAGAAATATTATTCACGATACATGTACTTTATTTCAAAACATTTGTTATCATGACATCATAGTCTATAGAAAAACCCCTTCAACTAAAAGTGCATGAGTTATAGCGTATGTTGCAAAATTGTTGACATGGGAGGGTATGTGAAGGGTCATCTAATCAGAGGCTTGTTGTTCCCTACTTATAGTAAATTTAGAGTTATGTTCCCTTTATTTTATTTCTTTACTGTTTCTGTTACTTTTATGTGTGATTCTTAAATTGTATTTGCTTTTCTGAGTGGGATTAACTGAATTGAATTGAAATGCACCATCAAATTCCTACCTCCTGTCGCCTACGAATTTCCACAAGATATGAATCGATGAAGTCCCGCTGACAAGATTCCTCCAGAGACTCTTTGTGTTCTTCTATCATCTGGAGAAGGAAGCGTCGAACCACCTTGTCGATCTGGAACACCTCTTTGATCTCAGGGATGGGCAAGTGTTTCAGGAAGGGGAAGAAATTCACAGCTGCGGCATTGGTGCCGATTTCAGCAAATCTAGTATTGTAATATCAATGAGAAATACAAAGAAGGTAATGTAGGAGTAGTAGTAGTAGAAGTGGTAGTAGTGGT
>JZLH01S0157155.1:170811-182092 GCA_001188425.1 Eucidaris tribuloides
AAAAAAACAACAACAACAAAAACACACACAAAAAACACATACACACATCTATCTATCTATCTATCTATCTATCTATCTATCTATCTATCTATCTATCTATCTATCCATATAGCTATCATGGGCGTGAATCCGGTTTGGGGGATGATCGCTGAAATTTTCACATTTTGAGGACACCTCAAAATCAACATGCAAAATATACCACTATCTCTAAATATTGGCATTTACCCTTTATTGTGATTATATTCTAGACCTATTACGTATTGTGCTTCTCGGTCTTTTACTGTGATATAAAAGTACTAAATACCATAGCATTAAATTTTGCTGTTGGGTTTGATGGCCTATAATCAATGTGCGAGTGAGCGAAGCGAGCGAGAAAATTTGTAGTACCTTTGAGGCTGCGTGGTGTCGAATAACATCTTATAAAAGGGGAACATGTTTCTGAAATGATTCTCAACACTGTTTAAGATTCAAAGACTGAAAATACATGAACATATCAAATATTTGTGCGAGCAAGCCTTAGAAATAATTCTTTTTAAATTGCACTAAATCGTTTCAAATGGAGGCACAACTTAAAAGGGTGAAAAAAGGCATTTTATGAACGAGTATTACTTAGCAAAAGGCGGCAGCGGCAGTTATAATTATTCGAACGGGTGCCTCCAGTGAAAACAGGGCCATTGCCACAGGTGTGGATTATCAGAGGTTAAAAATTTGACGATTGTTTTAATCTGAAAAGAAAATTAAAAGAGGAAATAAGGGACACCCATTCCAACGGATCATTTTGATGCAAATGATTCAAAAGCGCAATATTCAAAAGGGAAAAGATTCAGGAAAGTGAAATATTTTAGGGGTTTTACGAGAAGTAAAAAGGGTAGCGAATACCCAAATTCCTGAAATACTGAGAACACAATCCACCCTCCAGCGCATGATTTTGAATAATCCTTAATATTTCTTCAAAGAGTTTTCCAATATTCTGAGCAAAAACGTAACCATTATAGCATCATACTGTCATTTTACTGTATACAGTCTCCGGTGCGCTCCTTGTGTCCTCATGCGAAAATATCTGAGTTTCTTTTGTCTATGCACTAAATATGGATGGAAAGCGGGTTAGCAATGTACATGAATGTCTAAAATCTGAAACATCAGGACATTCAGATAATGATATCTTAAGTATTTTAAAAGTATATAAATGTTATCTGTAATTGAATAATACAAAACAATATTTGTTTTCATTGAAAAGTGGGGATTATTATGTGTACAGATTATCCCACCTTCCCGAAAAGTGGAGGGATATATCCCCCAAATCCCCCCGTCAGATTTACGCCAGTGTTAAACTTTTCAGGCGTGTTATTGCTGGTCTATGTCTGGCAATAATATTACACTCTATAACTCAAGCTTTTAATTAGTATATTTTAAAAGGTGGAGGAACTATGTTCAAAATGATTGATTATAATGATACTATCATGTAGTGGATACTACCTTTAAAACGAGGCAATACGCAGGAATTTTCCCGGGACTGAAAGGTTCAAATTATTGATGGAAATCCAAGTGAGGGTGCGAAGTGACCGAGCGGGAGCTTTCGAGTTTTTTAGAATTAAAATTTGAACAATTCTATAAGCATTTTAAAGGCATATTAGGAGAAATTCTTATAACTATAGCAATTTTATCATGATTAAATAATATAAAATTATTATTTTTTCTTGAAAAGTTGGTGGATATTTATACGGGCCATTCCCCATCCTCGAAAAGCGGAGGGAATATATCCCCACCCCCGAGATTTATACCAGTGCTATCCCATCTATATATCTATCCATCTATCTATATATCTATTCAATTGGGTATACTCGATCATTCTATTCATTTCAAATTCATTACATGACATGAAAAGTTGAAAACAGTACAAATTCGTAATAATACGAGAAAAGGGATATTACTCAAAGCATAGCTTGAAGAGTGTAGATCCCCCTGTCCTACAAAAAAAAAAAAATGTATAGACAAAACACAGTATGATTTACAGAAACACCATTACTCTATGCAGCATTGAAGTAGTTATTTATTCATTAACTATATATCTATATGTTCACCACGGTAACGGATGAAGTATATGAACAAAAGTGGACTAGAAAACATTATTCGACACCCGATAAAGCATTCACACGTAGAAGAAAACTATTTCAAGCCTAGTGCGTTACTATATACTTCATTTAACTTCTGAGTAACGAATTCTTTGAATTATTTAGTTGTGTACCCCTTATATGACAATTACATGTTTGGTTTAAAAATTCAACATGCTTTATCAAGAAACTTATTTCCAGAGTACTCAATTTCTACAGTCCCTTTTGTGTATTAAATTTTGGTTACATGTGATTGTACCTTTCGGTCCTTTTTGGGTTTACTGTGCGTTATCATACACTGTAAACAAAATCTCGTCGTGCTGTTGAGTACGACGAGATTTAATTCGTCCTGCTGACGAATTTACTTCGTCCTGCTATTTTTGACATGCTGTACGAATTGAACCAAATTTTCTGCAGATGGCATGACGAATATTATTTCGTATAACCATGTTATACGAAATATATTCGTCATGCCATCTACAGAAAATTCGTCCTGCACTCTATACCACAAATATTGCTTATCTGGACGAATTGCTTTCGTCCAGCTCGTCACGCCGCTTCTCTCTGAGCATGCGCGCTCGATCTGATATCCCATAATGACATGCGAATCGGCCTTGAACAGAAGACCCCGAAACCTGCCCAGAAATCTTTGAAAATGGCCGAAATATCAGCACAGACCAACTGGAGAGAACAATGAAGTGACCCCGTGTGAAGAGACCTATCTCAGGATCACAGCCTTCGTATCGTACGGTGAGTCGTACTTGTTTCATACAATACATTTTATTTTTTCCCCGTTTAGCGCTAGCCACGCGGTACGAGTGCGAATGGTAATGCTATGATATATGTTACGTTACACTGTAAACAAAATTTCGTCGTGCTCTTGAGTACGACGAGATTTAATTCGTCCTGCTGTTTTGTATTTTGTATAAAGGCCACCGCACACTACACGATTTTCCGTCGCACGACTGACCGACTTGGATCCGAAATATTTCGTTCACGCTGATTTTTTTTTTTAGATCCAAATTCCTAAATAATAGAATGATAAACGATCAAGACAAACATGTGAATCGGCCTGGCAAAGTCAATTTCAAATTAGTTCTCAAAGTTTTTAGTTATAATCAAATGCCCTTAAGCGGTTCGAGTTATTGATTGTGACATGGAAATCCTACATATAGGGTAGATTGATGCTGATTGGAAAGTATGTGGTAGGAGTATTTTTGGAGACTTGAACCGTTTTTTTTAAAGTGAGTTAGAGAAACGATCCGCGGTTTTTTTATCAGACATTGCATGTGTACACTCTGATTAGTTAGCTCAAATTTGGCCATAGTTCCTTTGTAGTTTTTTTTTTGTAATACAAAACCCAGGCATGTGTTATGACATTAAGATATGACACTGTTGGCAGGTTTCATGAGACATCAAGGCCCATTGTGCAGTAGATAAGAAGTCATTATAAAGACCAGTCAGGATTTTAATTATTGTAACAGATTTGCTGGACGAAAGAAAAGTCGTCCAGCCTGGCACAGCTTGACGGATTTTATTCGTTAGGAGTGTCACAGTGTGACTGGAATTTAGTCTGGTAGAAACGTTTGTGCATGGACTTACTTGATTAGGCACAAGAATTTCAATGGGTGGACATCTTGAATAGGGAACTATGCGAAGTTATGTTCAATAGTGCTGTGCTTTATAGAAAGTGTGTGGTGAGAGGCTTGACTGAATAAGGGAGTTCATAGTTATAATTTGGTGCATGTACAGATAAAGTCAACTGTACCACTACTGATTGTATAAACGCTAGACAAGTTCCCAATGTAAGTACTATGTTAGCTATGTCAACTTATCATGTCTGCACAGGATGCACTAACAAGTAACCAGTTTCAGAATGTGTTCAAATTTATGAATGTTTTCTCTTCCGAAGCCTAGTGATGAGCTTTTCTTTCATCTGTTTCTATGAATACATTTTCAATACCGAAAATGGAAGTTGCGTACATTACTTGTTGCTATGTCGGTCAAGCCTCGACAAGCTTTTAGGCTGTCAAGAACAACCTTTTTTTTGAAAGACATGTTGAAATGTAAATATATTACGAAGGGGATGCCGGTATTCTAGCAAAACTTAACAATAAGCATCCATACAGTATTCCATCACTAGACGAATGGTTGCTGTATAATCTCAGTAAAGAACTATCCCACTCTTTAACACTCTGAACCATCTGTTAACTGTGAACTGGCTTATTTATGTGAGTCAGTTATTTTGCACTTAAGTCTGGGTCAAGACAAGACCATGCTGTGAGAGGAGTTGGGAAAAGCTAGGATGCGCTGCCAATATTTTAGTGGCATTTTCCACGGCATCTTCCAGTGGCATCGTTCCTAGAGAAGCTCCTTGCAACTCACCTTTAGTTTCGACATCATGTAAGTAAATTTTATGATTTGTCTTATTATTCAAATTTATGTATTTTGTGAAGAGTTTGCAGTCACAAAGGTACAAACGTGTAACAGTGTAAAGTTATGTTAGAAGGAAAATATGATCGTCTATATGCGAACCCTGTAAATTGTACATAAGTAGGAAGAAGAAATAATTATTTTCATTCAATTTGATATCCAATAATACAGAAAGAATTAGTGAATCTTTTCTTATAACCTTCTGGATTATGTATTAGTCTTGGAAGTTTTGGTTCTGGCAAAACAAGAGTAAGAAATTGCATTTTAATTCTGGCTTCATTCTTTATGCACAGTGTAACACGGTTGGTGTAATAATGAGTCCATGCGTATGTAACAATTGTATGTTATTTCAGGATATTGATTTAGTCATAAGTTTGTAGAATCACAATACATTGATATATTTCTGACAACAACATATCCAGGAAGGATTACCGGAATAGTCGTGCAGTTTAATTCATAATATAGAGTATTTGCAGAAAGAAATCAGAATAATTGTTCTGTGTTTATTTATATAAATATATATTCGTGAATATGAAAAGAAGCTAAGGGTTTTCAGCAGTTGCCATGACAATGTTTGGTTACATAGTATTTTCAACAGCTGTCGACATGATGACCTGGGCTCCTCCTATCTTCCCATCAATAAAATGTTATAACACAGAGCAATTCCAAATTACTTTGTGTAATGTTTCTCACGTTTTTGTAGCTCATGGTCTCTGAACCACTGAACACTTCCGTTTCGCCATCGTGAAGCTGTTTTTGAAATGTATTATAATATTTAATTTAATTACTTTGAAATTGTGTTCACAATCTGTTTCCCATTAATAACCGATGGAATATAGAAAACCTGGTAATGTATTCAAAATAAATCCATTATTTAACTCCTACCTATTCATGCTTCTCGTATCAAACTGCAGAGTAACCCTTAACAATCTGAGGAATACCTTTTTGAAATTACAACTACCAAAAACCAACAGAATTCATTCAACGCAGTTTCCTCTACAGCACACCAAATTTTTCACACATTTATCACAGGAAGTTCGAAATATAAATAATCTTAATTTATTGGAATCGCATACTTATTATCTGTATGATATTACTGCTATTTGTTTTAACACGCAACACCAAATTTGTCCTTTCTGTTTAAATTTATGTCCATGTATATCGATGTCCCGTTACTTTGATCTCTGATATATATGATAATTCTTCCCCTAAAACAATATGGATAGATTCGTTAAAGTAATTAATCTAGCCCTTTAACTCATATTATTACTGTAGCTAGATTTCAATCCCATTTACATTTTTCACTACATATTTTTCATTATGTGTTTCTTTTCACTATATCTATTTTTGCTCTCATTTTTTTTTTGATTTAATTAATATTTAATTTACTACCTATCTTATACTGTCCTAATTATGTCATACAAACCTTTTTAGCTGGTATTCGGTTTCTTTATTTTTTGTTTGTTTTTATTTTGCATTAATTTTGCCTTAAGTTTTCACTTCATGTTTTAATGATTTTGTTGATTTTTGTTCATCTTTGTTCTTTTCATTTGTATGTGTGTTTGTATTTGTATTGAACGTAGACCCTTTTTAAATCAGTTTTTTTTTTGCAAGGGCTTATCCACCCTATGAATGGAAATAAATAAATAAATATATTCTTGCGGAATACTCATAATTCCATTATATATCATGAAAGACTTTCTTCGAAGCCTTCTCACTCCCTCTTATTCTCATTTACTTTGCTGCTGTTGGATGATAAGTTCTATATTCAGTCCTATCCCTCTATAAACATCACATACTGGACATTTGTATTCACAATAACTATTTACGTTGTAATTTTATGTTATTTATATTTGCCTGTGGAGTGACATATGTGATTGCTTTTTGTCATTTTACTGGCGTATGTATGTTTTTGTGTGTGAGTGTAAGTGTTAATAGTGTGTCCGTGTGACATGTGTGTTTCTTCTTGATGTTTGACTGTGTGCGTATATGTGAGTGTTTGTGTTTGTGTTTCTGTGGGTGTACGAATTATTAGTCATTTTGTAAATGGGTATGATGGTGAGGTGACTTGAGTCATCATTGATAACGATGATGGCTTCACGGACATTATAAACCTCGCCTCCTTTTTGTCACAACATAAATAACAAGAATCATAACAAAACAACTATTGCTCCTTTTTTGAGGGGGTGAACGGGCCATTCCTCTACCAATAATATGATAATTGTGGCGGTACATAAAACTGAAGATTAAATGGACAAATGTTAAGAACTACTCCGTGTAGAATCTATTCGAAATATTTGTACAAACCCAAGGTCCACAATGTATGCCAACGATTTCTGAATAAAACAATTCTGAAAAATCATATCGTCTTCAGATATTCCGACCCCGTCAATGCCAGTCATCTTTCTCCTGTGGGAGAATTAATGTGCATGTATATCTGCGTATGAGCGGAATTGTGGGGCTTGATATATATACATATAGTATACATGCATGAATAGTTTTGTTTTGTTAACAACAATACGAACGACAATACTGCCGCCTGTTCAATAGTGGTGACGATGGTGATGATAAAGGTAATTGTGAGAGGTGGTGAAATGAATAGGAGAAGGGGCAGCACGGAGACAAAGAAGAAGTTTGGTCAAGATGATTCGTTGTTCGTGAGGCAGGATGAGATACAAGTTGAAAGAGTGAATGGATAACTTCTTAAAACAGTTTAACGCAGGAATTCTATCCTCGGCTGTTTGGCAAGTACAATTTCATTGCCACGATTTTTTTCATTTTAGGTAATATCACGAAGTACTGAATTTGGTCAGAAGAATGATGACATTTCACAGAACTTACAAGAAGTCACACTATTTTGCTAGTTTTATTTGTGCGTGTGTGATACCGATATCGGTATGTTTCAAAACTCCGATCTCATTAGCGTTGAGTGCATTTTCAGTTGTTACGCTACGTGTTTATAATTCGGCAGGGAAAGATAGAGACACTATACCTCAGGTAACGGAAGTATTTATTATCCAACAGTTTAGGCAGGGATGTGTTCGGATTATGATACCCCCCCCCAAACAAAAAACAAACAAACAAGAAAAAGCCCACTCTATAGAACACTATCTGGCTTATTTGTTCTAACACCAGCTTACTTCAACAGAGCGTCAAATAACATCATTTAAGTCACTCTAGGTAAGCAATAGTTTTAGCCTAATAAGAGAATCAACAGTAATATTTTCAGAACGTGGTGGTGGTTGTAGTAGTAGTAGTCAGGGGCGCAAATCCTAGGGGGACGGGGACATGTCCCCCCCGAATTGAAGGTGGGGGACACAATATCAATGTCCCCCACGAATTTAAGAATACATGTGTGCATACTATCTAAATTTTAATAGTCTGTGGTTGTTTTTTTTCTTCACACACTATACTTCACTATTCCGTTCAAATAGTTCCAATATTTTCATTGGCCTGGTAATAAAATGTCAAAATTGTCGGCGCGCTCCGCGCGCAAATTTCCAATATAAGATAACTATTTTTCGCGTGCAAGCGCCGAATACATTGTGTGCATAACTATCAAATTTTAATAGTCTGTGGTTTTTTTTTCTTCAACACACACAATTTATTTTTCTGTATCATAATCGTCCAATATTTTTCCATTGGCCTGGTAAAACAGTCAAAATTTTTGGGCGTTCCCGCGCAAATTGCAATATAGGATAACTATTTTTCGCGGCAAGCGCCGAAAATTTAACATTGTGTATAGCTTAATTGGTTTTGTAGTGCCTTGCGCTAGTTTTTAACATATTTTGCATTACTTTGTAAGAATTTTCAAGTTGTCATTTTTCTTTGTTCTTTTTTTTTGGGGGGGGGGGGGGGGGCAAAAGCAAGAAGTATAAAAATTTTGGGCGCGCTCCGCGCGCAATTTACAGTAATACATGTACATGTATTCGGAATTTTTTTTCGCGAAGTGCGCAAAAAAAGTGAAACATCATATCAGTTTGTAGTGCCCCGTACTGTTTGTTAAACATATTTTCCAACTTGTCACTTTCTCTTTTTTTTTTTTTTTTTTTGGGGGGGGGGGGGAGGCAATATATTTGCCCCAATTTTATATTAGCGTGGTAATGTCATAATTTCGGCGGCGCTCCGCGCGCAAATTACAATGTAGGCTCGAGCAAAGCGCCGCAAAATTTTGGATTTGTAGCGCTTACGTTGTATTTTAACATCATTTTTCAATTGGTCGGTTTTGGGGGAGGGGACAATTAATATGGATGTCCCAATTTCATTGCACGGTAGTAAATGTCAAAATTTCCGGCGCGCTCGCGCGCGCAAAATAACAATATACATCCTAGCAATGCAAAATGGATTATTGTTTACGTTTATTGGTTTTGTCCTGCTTTGCGCTACTTTTTAAACATATTCTTGCATTACGTTGTAGAAATTTCAATTTGTCATTTTTTTTTTGGGGGGGGGGGGGCAAAACGCAAGAAGTATCAAAATCGCGCGCTCCGCGCGCAAAATTGGCAGTAATAAAAATATACGCTCATATTTTTTCCACAAGCCACTTCACGAATACTATCTGCACAGGCGGTGATCCCTTCCCCGCCGCCCCCCAAAAAGTTCTACGTTAAAATATTAATTAAATAAACTGAAGTTAGTCTAACAACACTTTAATATTGATAGAAATCAGATATACAAATTTTAAAATATGTATTTACCATGCCAGAAACCCGTCTTTTCCGATGCGTATTTTCAAATAAGTTCCTGCCGTGGGAGGGAGTATCAACCTCCACCCCCCTCTCGCACCCGTCGATATGCATCATCGCTTTGAAGAACACAATTACAGATTTTCATAAATTGTCTGTACATTTTTTTGAAAAACCTGACTACAATCCCAACAATTTCAATAAATTTAAAACCTTTAAAATATGTATTTACCATGTATTTACTAACCCTATACTTTTTTTCTCAAAGTTCCTACCTGGGAATGGCGCGATATCCCCCTTCCACACACTTCCCCGCTCGGTGATTCGCCCCCTTGCAAGTATGACACTACCCATCCCTACACTCTTAAAATGTTGGGCATCATACTGTCCACACAGCAATTGGTTGAACACTTTATCCATTCCTGGTAGTTTCCAACCAATAATGTGTGCTTTGGGTGAGAACTACCCTGTATTGGTTTAAAATGACCCAGAGTTGGATACATATTTTAACCAATTGTTGATATGTTGCCCAACATTTTAAGAGTGTAATCTGCCTAAACCATACCAGTGAAAAATGTATTTACTATGCCTAGAATCCGTCTTTTCGATGCGTATTTTCAAAAAGTTCCTGCCGTCGGAGGGAGTATCCTTCTCCCACACCCTCACCGCTCATTGATTCGCTCCCTCGCAAGTATGATACCCTCCATAATCTTGCTAAAATATACCAGTGAATATGTACATTTAGTATGCCTGGAACACGTCTTTTCTATGCATACTTTCAAAAAGTTCCGTGGGAGGGGGCATCACCCTCCCTCGCAAGAATGACTACTTAATTTAGTTTTCATATATTTCCTGTATATCTCTTTGAAAACCTGTCTACAATTCCTAATAATCTTTATAAAGTGTAGTTTAAAATATATATTCACGCACGCATGGAATCCACGTTTTTTGTGTGCGTAATTTTCAAAAGTTTCCTGCTGTGGGAGGGGTATCCACCTCCCACGGCCACGGCCATGGCCCACCCTCCCTCTTCAAAATGGTCTAGTGACGCCCTGGCTATGAACTTTAGGGGGCTCTTTACCTCTTGATCCCGAAAGACTTATCATTATGTTTAAAATGAGCTGCTACAATATAGTGCAAGTGCTACTAATTTGGAAAATAAAGCAGTTTTATAATTATCATTGACTGTCCATTTTTACAAAAAAAATGGTGTCATCAGAAGTGTCAAAATAGGCCCTTAGAACCCCCGCCCGTTTGCCCGGGACCCTACCAGGGGCCCTACGGCGGCCCCTGATCCCACCACAAATAAGCAATATCCTAGGGGCGTAGGCTGGTTTGGGCACGGGGAGGTGCACATCTTGGGGAGGTGGAACTAAATTGACATGGGAGTTGCACATCTTAGGGAGGTGGACTTTAAGTTGAGTAAATCAGGCGTTGAAAGCAAAAAAAGTGCAAATTTCGTTTTTTTGGCCAAGGGCGGAAAACTCCTATGGCTCTGCGGGGGGGGGGGGGTGCACCCCCCAGCCTACGCCCTTGTATTCCCAGGTGCCCGCATAATTATGTGATGTCCCCCCCCCCCCACATTTGAAAATGGATTTGCCTCCCCTGGCTACCAGGGGCGTCATCTATGTTTTGGATTGAAGGGGGGGGAAAACAAAGCGAAAAATTGTCCGAAATTTTCGGCGTGTTCTTGGCGGCGCCAAATTGTAATACAGAGTTTTTTTTGCGCAAAGCGCCGCATAAACATTGACAAATTTGTATGCTTTTTAAAGCGGCATTGCAGATATTCGCAATTATGAATTTTTCAAGTTGGTCTCTAATTATTGGGGTGGTGGGGGGAATCGCATATGTTTGTCACCAATATTTCATTTGGAGGGGCGATCGCCCCCCCCCCCGAGCAACGCGTTTGCCTGCAAATTGACCTGCAGAACTGCTCCTAACTTTGGTAGAGCGGGTGGCTTTTAATTATTGTTGACTGCCATTACTATAAAAAAGTAAAAAAAAAGTGTCGGCAGAAGCGTCAAAATAGGTTCACTTAAACGGCTAGGAATT
>JZLH01S0157166.1:0-11614 GCA_001188425.1 Eucidaris tribuloides
TCATAAGATTGAAAAGATCCATTCACAGCAATTCCATTATTAGAGATGAGGCAGCACACAAACAAAGTGAGAGTACAGTAATCCTTTCATACAGTCCAAGTCCAAGTCTGCCACTCAGATCCATGGTTGACTGAATTTCAATAGGCTATTAACACAGCATGTACTAGGTACTGGTATATACCTCCAATTTTGATATCAGAGTAGTTCAAATTTTGTCACCAAAATTTGAAACTATGACAAGATCAAATGAAGACAAATGTGTCCCGTTGAATCTCCAAGGTATCCCAAGCAGACTGATATTAAAATGGTTGACTATATCAAACTGAGTATGAAAATATCAAGCGAAATTGTAGGAGCTGAAGTAAAGTGTTGTGGCTGCTACAAAGCGCACACATGGGTGATTTTAATATCAACTTGTTAAACTCAGATGTTCATGAAAGTACAAATGAATTTATAGATACTATGTTTACCAACAATTTGTACCCTTTAATAACCAAGCCAACTAGAATTTCTGCAACATGCGCCACATTGATTGATAATATATTTTGTAACTCATATGAAAACGGTGCTATTAATTGTGGACTGGTAATAGCAGATGTTTCAGATCATTTTCCTATATTTTATATAGAAACAAACATTGTGTGAATAATAGTAAGAATTTTAAAATGAAAATGAGAATAATTACTGATAAAACTATAATCGAATTTAAGGACAAATTATGTGAGTTTGACTGGCATCAAATTTATGGAATTGATGATGTTAATAAATGCTATGATAAATTGATAAATTTATGTCTGAATTTTATAATATATATGACACGTGTTTTCCAGTCAGTGTAAAGAAACAAACTCATAAGTGTAATTTTAAGAAACCCTGGCTAACAAATGTTTATTTAATTCAATTCAGAAAAAACACAGACTTTATAAAATTTACCCAAAGAATCCTAATCAAAAGAATAAACATTTAGACAATTTAAAAGCAAGTTAACAAAACTACTTCGTATTGCCAAAAGTAATTACTATTCTTGTATCTTTAACAAAATAAAAAGCGACTCCAAAAAATGTGGAATGATATAAATTATATACTCGGTAAAAAGAATAGTAATAACATACCAACCACAATGTATAATCATGGTGCAAAAATACACGCTGTAAAGAACATAGTTGAAGAAATTAATTCATATTACCTTTCCGTTGGTACGACAATTGCAAGTACAATTCCAATTCTGACCACACCTTTGAATTTTATTTAACCCAAAACAAAACAAAAACAAAAACCCATCCAGCTCTCTCTTTTTGAAACCAACATTGGTGTTTGAAATTGTTAAAATTTGCACTTCACTAAATCCATCAAAATCATGTGGTGCAGATGGCATATCTCCCAGGGTTATCAAATCATGTTGCATTGTTTTGTTGAGCCACTATGCTTCATTTTCAATAAATTTCTATCTGCTGGAATAGTGCCGAATAACTTAAAATTGGCAAAAATAATCCCACTTTTTAAAAAGGGTAATACAAATGAAATGTCAAATTACAGGCCCATTGCTATAATTCCTATTTTTGCAAAGATCTTAGACAAAATTGTTCATCGCAGATTATATTCGTTTCTACAATTACATAATATTTTGACTGATGACCAATTTGGATTCAGACGAAATTATTCCACAAGTCTTGCTGTGTTTAATCTAACCCATTATATTTTAGAGCAAATTGAAAAGGGAAATTATTGTATTGGTTTGTTTATGGATTTGTCAAAGGCATTTGACACCATTGGCCATCAGATACTGTTACAATTAATGAATTTCTAAACTGGAATACTCATGTAAAGGAAATTTGCAAATCTTTTTTCAAAATATGTAGGATTACTCTCTAAATTAAAGTATACATGTATATTACCAAATAATGTTTTAAATATGATTTATAATTGTCTTGTACTACCTCACGTGAATTACTGTAATTATATCTGGGGTAATACATACAAATCTCATTTGCTGAAACTGTTTATTTTTCAAAAAAGGCAATAAGAGCAATTACAAAATCACATGTACATTCTCCAAGTGCCCCTTTATTTAAAAATCTAAGGGTTTTGCCAATTTTCGAATTAATCACTTTCAATACTCTGATTTTTATGTATTCTGTACAGGCAAAAGAACTCCCTGAAAAATATTGTAATATGTTTGCGTTCAATTCAAATGTGCACCAATACTATACCCGTCAGCAACATCATTTTCATCGTCCAAATGAAAAATCCACATCTGCATCTCAATCCCTATATCACATCGACATAAAGAAATGGAATGATTTACCCACTTATATCAAGATAAGCTCAACATTAACTAGATTTAAGAAACTTTGTAAACAATTGCTGTTAGAATCATTGTGATAACATGTATACTGCTTAATGACTTTGTCTGGTATTTTCAGACGCACGATTTAAACATTTAAACATGTCCAAAGTACTAAGTATTTATCTGTCTCAGGGCTGTGTATGTGTGCTCGTGTGAGCTGTGTGTGTAGGTGCGTGTGTAATGTTTTGTATTGTATTGTATTGTATTGTATTGTATTGTATTGTATTGTATTGTATTGTATTGTATTGTATTACTGTACTCAAAACATATTATATCTGTATTTATTTGATGTAAATTTCATTAATTTCTCAATATTGTTTGTTGGGATCCCATTTAACGAGCTTCCGCTTTTTTTTCGAGGGTTCCAAATCATATGTTAGCTGGTTTTTAATGTACAAAATGACTGTTTGATTGTAAAATTGTTTTTGTATGGTTGAATAAATGAAATGAATAAATGAAATGAAATAAAATGAAAAGAATGGTGTCATTTTACGTCATGACCATCCTTGGGAATGATTATTATGAGTGTTATGTACTTTAACCTAATAATAATATGACAATTTAATCCATACATGATGCACATATACAATAGCCTCCCACTCTCTACATATAAAATCAACCGCCCATAAATATTAAGTTACATTCTGAATTAATGCAATGGAAATTAATCTTACCATCAAATGTTTTAAGTTCATTATTACTCCATTTTTGCATTGGGATACCATTAATCTTGACAGGTCATACTGACAAGGTCATGATGAGTCTCCCACACCCTCGCAAATTTTTGTCAAGCCCCAGAAGCCCCCCCCCCCAAAAAAAAAAAAAAAATATATCACCTTGTATTAATGGACTAATTTGTGTATCTGTTCTACTGGCCTACGTGTTCATACATATTTTTGTTCTTTTTGTTATCATTTAAAGGCATGGGATCTCTTTTGCATGCCTAAAAATATAACATTGTGTAAATACAATGGCATTTAGAAGAAAATGCCATCTGGGATCCTTTAGAAACATATAAGAGCTAGGAACTTAGTTTTAGTGGAATTATAGTGTCCGTTAGACTCAGATTTGATTTTTTTTTCTCGCGAGAACAAAATTCCTACCATAGAACGTACACTAAACGGCTATTGTTTTTCTTTTGCATTTTTCAAATTCTAGTTAATCACTGACCCCCAGATTTCACAGACATACCCTTCATCAATAGCCTAAGGGCATGAGTTAACTTTTCCTGGTCTGTGGGAATGTTTGCAAGTGAGATCCACTGCCTTTAAATATTTCTGGTTGTTTCTTTAGTTGTTTAAAAAAAATGTTGTCAATGTTGTTATTTGGTAAAGCTTGCCACACGGCTCTGAGGGAGCTATTTTGTTTTTCAATAAATGCGAATAGATGAGTAATGACTACATAATCAAATAAAAAAATAAATAATAAAATAGCTTTTATTAAAAAGCTGTTGATTTAGGATCAGATCACACTCGAATTACCTACTGTGTGACACTTACCCTCAGCAAGGTCCTATCAAATAGTAAATTTCTGTTAATTGTGGGTCTTTGTGAATTTTTTCAATAGAGCAAGATCACCGAAAAAAATACAGGGGAAGTAGCTTATTGAATCAAAAATTGCATAAATAATTACGGTGTGATTAACACGCATCGGGGCATGCATCGGTCACGTCAGTTCAGTTCAAGGCCAGCACGTACGATCTGATTGGTTGGCAAGAACTGACAGTTACCTCAATTCTTTCTTGTCTTATTCCTGTTAGTTGCCGGCTACATCTTTCTTTAAGATAATCATTTTTCTCCCCCAGATCGAATTCTGAACTGGCTTATTGTCCATTATTACTCGAGGTGAAAGCAGGGTATCTACTCAAAATTTTAATTTCCCCCTACGCTGCATGCGTATATTCCCCTGCGGACACCACTTTCCCCCCTACGAATCTATGTTTTCCCCTACAAAAATCCACTTTTCCCCTACGAAGGTATGTTTTCCCCCTACAAAATAACCCTAGTAAATATAATAGATTGATCACGATTTCTTCGCCGGAGAAAACGGACGAATACGAAAATTCTTTGAAATCCTTCGGGGATTTAAGAATAATTATTACTGAAAATTGTCAAAACCACCTACATTCCCTACAAATCATCAAAAACCCCTACTTTCCCCATACGGAAGGTCATTTTCCCCGTAGGTATCCCCTACAACCTAGGGTAGGGGGTTTCCCCTACGAGTCGCATCCTTGGGTGAAAGGTACAAATGAAGAGTTAAATTACAAAACGTGCTTATATCCATCCAAAATGGTGGGCAAAATATGATCTTGTCGTTGTCGGCACCCTGCCCCCCTGCTTGTCGGACGCTGTTCGACTTGCAGATTGGCTAGTAAAAAAATCTGGCAAACAATTTTTTCCCGACGGATTTCTCCCCTTCTAAAATTTTACCCTGGCGCCGCCCCTGAGTCGATCCCATTGGAACTTAGTAATGATCTGTTTTGCATGGATGATTGATCATTACATGTAATCGTAGGAAATCTGCCATTTAAAGCAGGGCTACGCAAAGAAATACAAATATTCCAAATGTTTGTCCAGGACTGTATTTACCTACCGATATTATAGTAGTTGAAGCCAATAAATACCACAAGCACGTACAAAATATATTTGTGACCTGTCACCACGATACCCTGATAAAGTCGCGCATCTTATGCAACTTAAACACAGAAAGAAAAATATTTTGGGTGAAAATATAAATGTGCAAACTTTTGCAACATGTGGAGGTCATGAAGCTTTTGGTTTTCGAGGGCACGCCACTTTCATACTTTTGGTACATTCATTACCTTTGGTCATTATTACCCAAAGGTAATGAAAGTTAACTATCATTATGGTATCGCGGTGACTGGTCACATTTATATTTTTCCCTAGGTACGCGTACAAACTCGGGTCATGTGATCTTCCTGAAGTATAAATGAATTGACTGTAACGGTACAAATACAATAAATGGGTCTTATCGAGGACAAACTTATTGTCCTAAATTCTCGCGTGAACATTAATTTTTACCCTCCCATATCGTTTTCAACACCATTGTTTCATTTCGAAGAATCACAATGACAAAGCACAATGGCAAAGTAAAAGATATAAAAGAATGCATTTGGTATAATTTTGAACCAGTCTTGAAGAGATATTATTGAAGGTAAGTTTCAACGTCGGTTGGTGGTTGAGTGTTGCGTTTTTATGACAAGATTATTTGTCGCATGGAACAATGTTCGCTACTTCTTCATCCCGTGTTTCACGTCTGGTTGGGGGCATTGTCGTATTAACTGTTGTCGTCCTGGCGCAAGAAGGTAGGTATTTACAATTATTGTGTATTTTTCTTTTGTTGTTGTTGTTCATTAAAGTGATGGGAGAATATTGTGGAGCTTCAATTTAAAAAAAAAAATCAAACTTTGATATCTGAGCTACATAGTAGTACTCAAATGGACAAATAAACGCTCTAGAATACAAAAGTTTGGAAAGTTATGCATACATAAACAATTTGCACTCCGGTGGAGGATAAAATAGCCTAGATCTGCACACAGTAAGTCTGTGGGAGGAAATGGGCAGGTGAATCTGGTCAATTTGTGTGCTTGTAGATTTCACTCACTAAATCATCATTTTGAATTACAATATTTTCAGGGAATCATTTCTAAACCTTATCAAAGACACTTAGAGCATGGAGGATTATGTCACTCATTTTTTTAATCTGTGGTCATTGTTAGCCTATGGCTTTAATGTTAAATTTACCTACTGAACATTGTTTTCAACACGCCTAGGAATTTGGTGATCTCTTTCCTTTATTCCTAAATGAATACAACGATTAAGGGTGAAACGTTTGGATAATTTCAGTGAACATTTTATTCAGGGTGTTCATAAAATGGATTTTTACAGTGTACGGGATATTCACAAAAATATTTATTCAAGAAAGGGACTTCTTTCCAAATCCAAGGTCACAATTTTTTCCCGGTCACGCCAGCCTCCGAAAACTCGCTCAGCGAAGGGGGGGGGGGGGGGTAGGTGACGATTTTTTTTCCTAATTCAAGGTCCAAAATTTTACCTGGTCACGCCAGCCTCCGAAAGCTCGCTCAGCGGGGGGTGGGGAGGGGTGTGACGAAAATGTTTTTCCAAGATCCAAGAAATCAACATTCATTTCATGTTTTCGGGGTTATTTCACATTTTCAAACATCCCCTTTTAAAAAAAAGGGGGTGATATCGTGAAAAGGGGGGGGGGGTGATTACGGGAGAAAGGGGGTGTTTGGGGGGTGTTAACACCCCCTTTGGCAGGGGGGTGTTTGAACACCCCAAACACAACCCCCCCTCCGCGTACGCGTATGCATTACCCAGGTAACCAGTGAAAATAATATTTTTAACATTTTGTACAATTTGTGTTGGAGTGATGAGAATTTGCTCATGCTGTGTCTACATGTATCATGTTTTCATAATTAGAATCTAAAGTACTAAAATGGGTAAAATGTAAATCTGAAAGAACATCATTTAATTCGGATGAATGTCACAAAAATACAATCTCACTCGCTGTTGCTAAGTTGAAACATAAACGTAAGCCATGAAAAATCAAGTAAAACCAAACCCCAGGAGAGAGGACCAAAGACATTAGACACTACAAAAATCATTAAAGCTTTAAAAAAAAAAAGTACTTCTAAATCAAAGACCACAGTAATAACGATAGTTCAATAGTTATTAATTTTAAACGGGTCGGAGTAAGATTTTGCTCAGCATGGATTGAATCATTGAGTGAAGGTACATATATCCAGAAATGATGAAAAAATTCCAAAATCATTACCAATACATAAGAAGGGGAGGATAAAAAGATCGTTAAAATTATAGGCCAAGATTTCGATGTTGGCCAGTTTCTTGTCCAAAGGGTTCTTAGAAAAAATGTGGTTTATAGAAAATGTATGCATTCTTAATTGAGGAGAGAGTGTGCGTGTGCGCGAAATCAAAGACGGTTTTTGTCTCCACTCGCCCTATACTTTAGTCAAATATGAAAAATATTGAGAAAGGCTTCGAGCAATGAGTCAAGGTGACAAGGTTACGTGTTTCTTAGATCTGAAAAAGGGAGGGGTGATGGTTAGATTATGAGTAATGCTACAATTTAATTTGTAAAATAAAGTTTTACTCTTTTAGTGACAGGACAATGAAATGGTTCAGTGATTATTTTCATTTAATTTTATTTACGTAGTCAAGTCAATACTGTCATTAGGAATTCAGACTACTTTTTATCAAATATGTTTTATCACAAGGCAGAATTCCTGGTCCGCTTCATTTTATTCTATATCTAAATTACTTCCATCAGGTAGTAGGTGAAAGCATTGTGTTATATCGTTTTGCGCGGATGAAACAAATATTTAAGTGGTTTGAAATGACCCATTAGACTTTTAGTCAAAGTTGAATGAGGACTTAGCAGCATTACTGATTTGTTGTCCCACAAGGCCAGAGCCAAAAATATTAAACCGAGAAGCTAATCTTTTTTAAATGAAACTGATTTGAAAGCAGACAATCTGTAGTTTATGAAAAACTATCTTATCATGATCACGTTCTCATTTCTCGTAAGAAATGGGGAAGCGCCCTCACAGCGCGACGGGACGGAACTAGTGCTATTCAAAGTTACAAAATACCCAAAGAATATTTTGAAGATTTAAGTTTACAGAAAGAATGTCCTATGAAATAATATTTGTCCATGATATTAGTTTTGTTATCTGTTTTGCATATTTTGGTCAAAAATCTTTGTATATTTTTTTAGGGGGGGGGGTCAAAATTGCATTTTGGCATACTTACGTGCATTTTTTTTTTTTACAGTTTTTAATAGTAAAATGGAGTTTATCTATTAAGCTCCTCCAAACTATTACTGAATTTGTATCCCAACATTGCTGTACCATCAAAATTATTTCCTTCTGAATTTTAGGAAAAGTGTGCGTTTTTAACTTATTTTTCCGTCCCATCGCATTTTGAGGCTCTAGCTGTATTTGAGAAGGCAGAGTTTGACAGGCATTTCTGACGTAACAAATATAGAGAATAAACAAAATTTAATTATCAACTTGGCACAAAAAGAATAGCTCCACAACACATGAATTTACCTTTCACATATATATGATACACTATGAGACATTGGAGAAAACGGTTCAATTAATGATATCAAATTATTCCACACAAACCAAATATGAAAAAAAAAGTGTAAATAAAACCTAAAAAGAAAGCACAAATGAATGACAAGCAAACACTCACAACGCGCCTGATCGAGCAATGAGTCGTAATAGGTAAAGCCGCAGCGATGTATTCATTCCACACAAAAGCTTTTTGCAAATTTAGCTAATTGGTTCAATAGAAATGAAACCATTGACCTAATTTACCTTTGTAAAACATAATTAAAAGACTGAATGAAAGAAACGGCAAATTTGCTACACGCTAGCATATTTACCATCGCCGTAGAAGAGCTTGCGTGAGGTGTTTTAAATTTTCTTCTACGTTCTAACTTTTTTTCTGAGTTTAGTTTCAGAATATCGAATTCATTCTAACTCGCGCATGTTAAGTTTTTGTTTCAGAAGAAATTTCAGAATACGAGATCGTTGTAACTCGGTGACTTAGAACAGAATTCCTTCTATCACAATTTTCAAAATACCGCCCCTAAGTTCTAGACTGTGGAGCCCCCAAGTGGAACATGTTAAGGCAAAAGTCCTGCGAAATTTCCATGTCTTTAGTCACACGATGCCATACAGCTAATTCAATTGTATCATTTAAAAAAAAACTATAATATGATGCACTCGTATTTGCGCTATAATGTAGACTTTAATTTATAATGTAAGCAATCGAGAAATTCCTAATTTATTCGCAAATTCTATAAAGTGGTCCTTCAATGGAAGCGCATTAGTTTACAGAACTCCACTCCTCACCTTTTCTATGTTTAATATACCGAATATACCAACTGTTTTGTTTTGATAGCCCCCACCCCTTTGACATCAGTGCCCCAGGATAGGCACGAAAGCTTGATGCGGCACTGGTTGGGGTTGGGTATGCTTGGGTGGGGGGGGGGGGGTGGTAGCTGGAAGAAATATGCAAACCCATTCAACATGATTATTTTTGGTTATTTTGTGTTCTTTTTAGATACAAAGCCATGTGTGTTCGAACCCACCTACCGCGTTGATAACGTATCGGGAGAAGTCATCAACAGTGGTCAACTGTCTCGTCCTGGTGAGTATGGAAGGCGGTTCTTGTCAAAATTGACATGAGCATGAAAGAGAGCATGCGTGGAATCTAAAATGCAAATTCAACGCTTTTAATGTGATTAAACTCTACTAGTATCGCATGAAATAACGGCCATGTCTTCTTTGTAGTATTAGGTAAGACCTTATTTTTCACGCTAAATATGGAATATCACGAACAAGACGATTCCGGCTACGTGCGGTACTAACATCCTGTATTGTTTTGATGTACTGCACGTCATCCCTTATAAAAATGAACCATGGTAATACCATGGTACTACCACGGTAATACCAGGGTACTACCAGGGTACTACCACGGTAATACCAGGGGACTACCACGGTAATACCAGGGTACTACCACGGTAATACCAGGGTACTACCACGGTAATACCAGGGTACTACCACGGTAATAACATAGTACTACCACGGTAATACCATAGTACTACCACGGTAATACCAGGGGACTACCACGGTAATACCATGTCACTCCACAGTAATACCATGGTACTACCACAGTATACCATGGTACTACCACGGTATACCATGGTATTACCACGGTATACCATGGTACTACCACGGTATACCATGGTACTATCATAGTATTACCATGGTACTACTATGGTAGTACCAGGGTAGTACCATGGTAATCCATGGTACTATTGTAATACCATGGTACTATGGTAATAAAACGGTAGATTGGCCAATACCATGGTATTACCATGGTTCATTTTCATAAGGGATTGGCGACTTATGAATGTGTGTGGCAATTACATGGCGAAACATGCATTTGCAACAGTCTGTCATCTTCCACTCAAATTTCAGACTAAAGGAGGTAGGCCTATCATTAGGACTATTATAATATTTAGGGTAATCCGTAAAAAGACTGTTGCAACTCCCCCCCTTTTTTTTCCTCTCCCGGCCTCATTTGCTGCTGTGTATATCAGGATGTTCAAGTGTGTAGTAGGTAGTAGGATACAATAATTAACAACTTGCCTGTACTATGTTATCGATAGGACCAAGTCCCCCTGCTCACCCATGTCAACGTACCTGCAGCAGTTCGGAGGATCCTATGACATGCCACTACAGTTTCAACGTAGAATGGTACTACGGGATGTCCAAAGCTGCGTGCCTTAACTGTCCGTGTAACCAGAATGATTGTAACCGCCCTGATTGTGTCGCCCTCAACGGTGTACCTCGTCCAGTTACCGTTGCCAATAGAGCACTTCCGGGTCCAAGCATTGAGGTACGAAGTCCAAATTGATTGGCTTCACAAAACTTTTTTTTTTTTTTTTTTTGCATTTTGACTAATGTTGAAATTATTTGAAATTACATTTCGAAATAATTAACTTCAAAATTCAGACTTTGTGAAGATGAAGTTTGCTTTATGTCAACTTGTGAAGCTTTTACATGATGGATATAGAAATTTTGAACTTGATAAATACATGATTTTCACATTTTCCGCATCGGAGGAATTATGGATAATGCATTATGAAGACGCATGCTACGCAAATTGTACGACCGCTTAAATAGTGATCTTCAAACCTCTCCCCTATTTGTCTCTCTTGGAATACTGCTTGTATCTTACTTCAAGCTGCAAGATCTCCTTGATATGCATTAGAGGTCCGTCAAGCGGCGCTATTAATTTTAAGACGCCTGTCCCTTTTTCATGTCTCACAGCTAGAGTTTCCTCAGACTGTGTTCTCAATAAGTCGATCCTTTAAACACGCTACTAATGATGATTTCGTCGAACAGGTCTGCTTGAACGATACGATTGTCATCGACGTCACCAACTCTCTTCAAAATGGCGAAGGCATCAGCATTCACTCGCACGGCCTGCATCAGCGCGGAACGCAGTACATGGACGGGGTCAGTTTGTTGACCCAGTGTCACATCACACCATACACTTCCTTCCGGTACGATTTCACGGCCGGAAATCCGGGGACCCACTTTTGGCACGCTCATACCGGAACACACCGAATGGACGGACTCTTTGGAAAATTCGTCATCAGACAAGCAGACGAGGTAAAAAA
>JZLH01S0157222.1:0-17850 GCA_001188425.1 Eucidaris tribuloides
AACAAACAAAGTAAGAAAAAAATTCGTACAAACTCTATGGTGATCCGCGGTTACGCGGATCACCAAAAAGGATATAATGGTTATATTTTTGCTACAATATTATGCCATTGACATCAGCACGTCGGAATGTGCATTGGGTATATGTACCCTCCCTACTCAAAAGTATTGCAAAATACACTATAACGCATGCATTTTCAGTTGAAGGGGTCTTTCTGTAATGATGTCCTAATGAAGTTTATTAATGGAAAAAAAATTATTTTGAAAATAAATCAATGAATATAACTTCTCCTTTCTTCTCCAAGGCGGAGAGATTATCAAATGCAGACGCACCCCCTACCTGCAGAGGGACTGGAACAACAAAAATTAGCATTTTTCGCCTCGGGGTGGGGTGTTAATTCACACTAGCATCGTAATTCGATTTCATATTTCCCGTCAAACGGTTTTGATGGTTTGAAAAGACTTCAAACAAACAAAAAATGTCAATATGCTCCTTTGAAGCTGTCTCAGAAAGAAGACACCACGCCGTGAAGAAGAAAGCGCCTCCTATCTTCATAAGACAGCAGTAAGGAGGATACGCCCCATATTTTAGACAAGACCTCTTCACGTTATAATTTCTTATTCTTTCTGAATTTTTAAGGCGGTTTACTATTGTAAACATCCTAAAATTTACTGTCATGCGACTTTTCAGTACATTGGATACAGTAACGTGGAGAGAAGACCATCATCTTGAATTAGTACAGCCTTATTCTCCTATTTCACTGTCTTATGAAGATAGGAGGTGCTCTCCTCTTTGCGGCGTGGTGTCTTCTATCTGAGATCGCATCAAAGGAGCATATTGGCATTTTTTGTTAGAAGGAATTCTTTCCAAGCCATCAAAATCGTTTGACGGCAAATATGAAATCGAATTGCGATGCTAGAGTGAATAAACACCCCACCCCTACACGGAGGTGAAAAAATGTTAAAATTTTATGTTCCAGCCCCTCTGTCGTGGGTGTGTCTGCATTTGATAATCTCTCCGCCTTGGAGAAGAAAGGAGAAATTATATTCATTAATTTCTTTTCAAATAATTTGTTATTTTCCAATGATAAACTTCATTAGGACATCATTACAGAAAGACCCCTTCAACTCAAAATGCATGCGTTATAATGTATGTTGAAATACTTTTGAGTAGGGAGGGTACGGTGTGCGTGTATGTGTACACTTGTATGTGCATATCTATATAAGTTATATCTATTGAAATCATAATGTGAATTGCGGAAAGTGAAAATGAAAACGGCCTTTTTTATTGGCTTGTTATTGGATGCCACCATAAGGCGAATGTGAAACCATCGTTCCCAGGGGCCAGCGTAATATGTTTGTTATTTCCTGATAACGTTCGTTTCGTAGTGACGATAATTTAAACTGACATCATTTTGTACATTCACTAGAACAACTTTTTACAGTCAAGTCAGGCCGATGACACGCCTCGATTGCGTGTAGTTCCCGGGTGTAGTTACACCAAGCCCGAACTATATCACTTGGACTGAAGCGTCAGGTTCAATTGATCAAGTACCAGGAAGAATAAATTATCAGCCAGTTTCGGAGTGCGGTCTCAAGTTGTTTCATCGTTCGATATCTTGGTTCTTCCAAAACGTACGTTACTCAGGAATTCAAGATTATTTGGTAGTCGTTTATGCTGGTAACATTATAAACTCTAATGCTTTGAGGTTTGTCCATTATGGATACAGATCATGAAGTTGGACCTCCGGAGTCTGGGGACAAACGCTCAAACGTGTCACTCATATATTCCGGCCAAGGTATGTCGTGGTAATTATTCTCATTGTGTAGAAGATGTTAGATATCAATTGCAATGTATTTGTGCCATTCGTGTTACGTGAATGCAATATGCCCAGTGCTTGTTCCCCACATAACAAGACCAAAGGCTGACACAGTATAATTGCTCTTTTAGAATGTTGTGTGATCGTGTCTCATTTTCACGTAAGTTCCACGAAGTCTTTTCAATAGGATGGGGAGGGGGCAACTATGCTTGTTATATTCATAAGCGTAATTGTAACAACAAGTAGTCTTCGGGCTGTCTCATGTTGAGGATGGGGAAGGTCTTCATTCCATCCTAGCTTAATATGAGCAGGATTTCACTTTGGCAGAGATCAGTATCTCCATATAATTCACAGACTTAATTGTGAGAGCATCTCGGATCTGACAATGATATATGACCCAATCTAGCAACTCCCGCGCTTGTCGCAAAGTCAGATTTTATGGAAACTGGCTTTCACCATTGAACATTGTACAAAATAATAATTAACAGGGACGTATAGTTTTTAGTTAGGATCCCCATATTCACACCAGAAGTATATCTCATGAAGGTTTAAAACGAGTTCGAATATGGATCAACTTTGAGAAGGGTTAAAGGTTAAAGATCAACTTTTTTGTGAAAAACATTGTACAGTAATTGGTTATTTGCAATATCTTTCATTAGGTAACATCGCCAATATCATACCACAGACACATGTAAATCTCTTAAATCTTTGGTCAATAGGACTATGGGCTTACTCCTACTATTATTGGCCAAAGATAAAGCTTGAGATAATTTAATACCCAAGTATATGGTTTTGGTTTCTCTTCAATTTTAGCAAAGGATTCTATTTTCCCCCCAAATCAGAAAGCAACATCAAACCCAATGAGCATTGTTTGTATACAAATTGTGATGTTTAAATCATCGGAGAGCGGGTAGTGGTATGTATAGTACTTTTGGGAAATGTCGGGGTATATTGAGCAGTTTTGCAAAATGGAATAGTTTCAATTCAATTTAATTGCATTCCATTCGATTCAATTTATTTAATCAGATCATTAAAAAAAACACGCACACATATCAGTGTACGATGAAATTACAAACAATAAATGACTGGTTTCGGACCTCAAAGAAGCAGCTCAAGCATTATACTTGTCCTTGGGGCACATTGACATAATTGGCATACTACATTACATTAAATTTCATACAGTATTTAATTATACAATAATACTAGCAATTAGCATGGATACACAAACACACACACACACACACACACACACACACACACACACACACACACACACACACACACACACACACACACACACACACACACACACACACACACACAAATACAGATAAACTTGTATGTTACTAGTTATTAAGAGAGAAATAAAAAAAAGATGAAGTAGAAGGGCAAAGCAAAACCTGGGAGAAGTAGAGAGGAGCGAATAGAAGGGCTCAGTTATTTGAAAAAGTTGGGGGAGTGTTTAAAGAGCTTTGTATTCCGAAATGATTGTTTGATATGTTTGGTTATAAATGACAGATTGGTCTCGTGTTTGAGTTCTGTTTCATTTGTGTGGTGTTGAGCAGAGGCCGCCACAAACACCCTTTACATCGATTACATCAAATTGTAATGCATTAATTTTTTCAAAAGATCTAGGCCCCCTACAACATCGTCCTAAAGCTCTTGATATATGGCATGTATCTAAATGACGGGAGTACGTTTGATTTGTGCCCATTGTCCAATCATAGTAAAATTCTTTATGACAACTTCTCTGACTCGACATTATATACTTTATATTATTCTGACAAATTATTTTTCCTTAATGTGGGGTCATATTCAATTGTTTACTTTCTTAACCCCCACTTTTTTTTTTATTATATCCGAAGATCAGTTTGGGAAAAAAATATCAACATGGATTTATATTTGTGTTTGTGTGTTTCGGGGGGGGGGGTTGAAACGACCCCCTTCAAACCTCCGTCCCCAAATTGAAGCTTATGCTCTTAATTTCTGTTGATGTTACATACTTTTCTCTTAAGTGAAGTATGGTATTATCGCAACACAACCATCACTTACATTACTCTGAAAATTGTTTAGGACATATTTTGATTTTGAATGATCAGTAGCCAGGTCTTACCATCAATTTAAGATATCCAATAGATATATGTATGGGACCACTCGACCTTTTTAATTAAAGACAATATACAGCGTGGCCCAAAAAGAATGCTACACATGCGATCGTTAATTTCTTCAACATCATCCACAAAATATTATTGGTGATTATTTCATGGGTTAGAACATTCTTTTTCCAACAAAATGATACCATGATCATTGATTTTGATTAAGGCGCTTAGATTCTAGAGCTATTTTTCTGAGGCAATGTAATTTCCTAAAATTGCTATTTTTTCAGCTCCAGCGATCATCAGAACAACGAAATATTCTCGTGTAACGACTTGCCATGGAATGGGCTGCACTATCCAGGTGCAATGACAATGTAAGCCATACTTTACAATTGTCTTCCGGATCAAAGCGAGGCATTCCAGTCGTCTGTCTCCCCGCTTATTCTATATGGCACGCTGTTACGTGAGAATATTTTGGTGTTCCCAGGTTCGCTGGAGTTGAGAAAGAAACAAATTTCGGAAATTACATTGCCTCAGCAAAATGGCCCTATAGGATCCAAAAGTCTTACTCGAAATCAATTATCATGGTATCATTTTGTCGGAAAAAGAATGTTCTAACAAATAAAATAACAATTAATGGCATTTTGCTCATGATGTTGAAGAAATTAACGATCATATGTGTAGCACTCTTTCTGGGCCACCCTGTATAACACCGTGGAAGACCCGTTTAAAAAATTGTCGAACTTTGCTATCTGACATATCTGACAATGTTTGAATGGACAAATAAACACCCTAGAACACAAAAGTTTGGACAGTTATGCTGTCACTAGTACAATATGTGCAGATACAAATTGACACATTAATTATTCTCAGCCGATAGGAAATTCTGCATCACAGCAGTGTATGGAGAAAGCTGGAATTGTCTCTCAATGATTTTCACTTTTTTAAAGCACTTAGTAATGATCGTTTTAAACTGCAATTTTTTCAGGGCTTCATTTTTAGACCATATCAGAAACACTGGTAGCATGCATCATGTAGCTCAGATTTTTTAAAACTGGAAACATTGTTATACATGGCCTTTAATTTCTTTTTAAAAAGTTTTTCAAGGCTTGTACTTTACAGGGAGGAATGCTTTCAGTCTTTTGAAAAAAATCAGATTTTTTTTGTTTTTTTACCACTTACATAAATTATACGCTACTACTATTACTACTACTTCTTCTTCTTCTTCTTCTTCTTCTTCTTCTTCTTCAACAACCACCTACAAGTCGAAAGAATTATTGGGGCCCAGTAAAAAACAAACAAACAAACAAGTAATCTAACCACGAATGTAGTAAACGAGAGCAGGAATTCAGTCCCTTGCTTCAGATGTGAGAGAATTGCCTTACAGGCTGTACGTGACCATATCGCTTTTTCTGAACTGAAACTGAATATATTAAACTTCTGTTTGAAAAACAGTCATCCGCCAAGACAGGAAACCAAACGAAGTCAATCAGTCACGGCCCCTTGCCCCCCCCCCTTCTGCCTACGCTAGTGCAATATCACTAAATATACTCTATCATAGCATCCATTGTTTCTCATTCTCTCTCATGAATGGTTATTTCTAGACATTTCGTCCTTTCCTGAAAAAACAAATGTACACTTGACGCCAGATGACTTAAGATTATTGTCCAATTTCGAGCTTGCCCGTTTCTTTCAAATGTCATTTGAACGAACCGTACTTTTTCGATTTCGAGTAGCAGTATTTTAGCTCACCTGAGCCAAAGGCTAAGTCATGTGTGTTAGATATGTTTATAATTATTGTTCCTCATGACATGCCCAGGGGGCCCCGTTTGGCCCCTGTGGCGGCAACGGTGGGGGGGGGCCCTATGGTAGTAATTCACATTCACATCAGTTATCAATGGATTTAGACAACTTGGGGGGAATGATCCTTAGGATGGAGGGGATAGAGGGTTACTGAAATGGTACAGCTGATCCCCATGGGGCCCAGGGAGGGCCCATACGGGCCCAAACTATGTGTAACTTTCTAACCACAAGGCCTGTTTGTAACCAAACTTGGATGGTAGATGCATAACAGGGACCTCAATGTTATTTGGGGTAAAGGTCACATAATGTAGGTCAAAGGTCAATGAGGTCAAATATACTGCAATTTCTACTGAGTGTTTGGTATTATCCATTTAAACTTGGATGGTAATGCCCTACATGTATTGGACCTCAAGTGAAATTAGGCGTTAAAGAACATAGGTAGGTCAAAGGTCAATATAAGGTCATGCTATATGGCAAGGGATGCAAAGTTTTGCTCATGATTCATGTGGCTCCGTTGGTGCCTCGATATCGGGCTCCAAGTGCCAAAACTATGTGTAATTGATGTTTTCTCTATGGGCACCACAGAGAGTTGCGAAGACTCAGGTGAGCCGTTGTGCCCCCCAGGGCTCTTGTTTAATATTATTATCACTATAATGATAATAATAATAATAATGAATAATAATTAATAATAATAATAATAATAATAATAATAATAATTAATATATATATATAATGATAATAATTATAATAACGATAATAATTAATAATAGTAGTAATAATAATTAAATAATAATATATAATAATAATATATATATATAATATATTATATAATAATAATAAATAATAATAATAATAATATATTATTATTATTATCAATATTATTAAGGAATGACCTAAAACCACTTACTTGATGCTGTTGAAAATTTGTACCCCTTGGTTGAAATAAATAGACATCATCCGTTGAAAACAGGACACGCTTCAAAGATCATCAGGTCCTGATAAACTCATCGAAAATGGTAGAAATTCACTGTGACCAACCATGATAAGATAATGGCAAATGGATTTGCGACGTCTTTTCTGATTGGCTGGACGAAAATTTTCATATTTTTAAATCATCGGGAAAACTTGAGGGCCTAAATTATCTTATTATTTGATAGGCAAATGTCAATAAATAAATATGGCGTTATGCAAGAATGATATAGAAAGATTATAGTTCCTGATATTAGTCAAAAAACTGAAAATCCATTGAAGACATAATATCAGGAGCGTCGACCTGGTGGCAAGGGGGCAGTCGCCACCCTAATAAAAATATGGGTGGGGCTGCGGGCAAAACATAATCGCCGAAAAGAAAATTTTTGGGGCCCGCCCCCCCCAATAATATCGAGCAATTTGAAAAAATCATGATATGCAATACATGTACAACGATATTTTTAGAAAGCATTGAAAAGCATTATAAAACCATTAAACTTGCATAAAATTACTAAAATTACCTATGTGCCGCACCGAAATCGAAAATCGGGGGCTCTGGAACGGGCTTGAGCGCAAAATGGGTGTCTCTGGAACTGGAGCTAAGGCTTCAGAAAACATCAAAATGCTATGCTCTGGAACTGCATCGCGGCAAGTTCCGGCGCGACAACGGCGCGCCGTGCTGAAAAATTAGAAGCGAAAAATTAGAAGAGAAACGGCAAATTTGGGGGTCTCTGGAACTGGAAAAATAAAAAATTTTCTGTGACTTCTGAAATTGAGATGCTCTGGAACGGAAATTTGGGCTGAAAATGGGGGTCTCAACCGCGGCACATACGTATCACACAATTGTACTAAGTGCCCCCCCCCCCCCGGGGGGTAACTATTTAACGCAGTGATGAAATTAGTGTGCACGGTAGAAGGTAAACTCGGAGTATAGAGTTTCGTAATTTTCGTTGCTCGTTGTCGATGTTATCCGCCGGTGTAAAAGGTTATCGTGACCTGATAAACGTGAACAGAGATGACATTACATTGTGTTCGTCCTGACTGATCCTAACAATTACATGTATGAAAGGAAGAATCTGAAAGATTTTGCAATATGTGAAAAACTTCCGAGAATTCCAAGATCATAACAATGCTGTGATTATTGAATGCGATGTGACTGGACTGTTATTATAGCACACAGAATATAATTTGCCTGCAGATTAAGATATAGCTTGAAAAGTCGAATAACAATCATCCCCTAGTTGACAGAGGATGTGACAACCCTCACCCGGGACCCTCACCCCTCAAAAGAAGGTTTCAAGGACACTTCCATAAACCAGAGGCGGCCAAAATGTCGTCTGGAATGATGATGAAGAATAATCATAAGTCATAAAAATGATATTGAAACACACTGGCAGTGGTAACTAGTCTAAAACCATTTCTATTTACCAAACAGCAAATAAGCAGCAACAGCCATGTATGAAGTGGACATGTTCAAGAAAAATGAAATGAGTTAAATAACCACGTTTGCATGTGTAGGAAGTAGGGGCAGCACCATAGTCAGAGGGATTGGGGTAAAAATGCCTCCCCCAAACACAGACAGACAGACAGACAGACAGACACACAGACAGGACAGACATTACACACACACACACACACACACACACACACACACACACACACACACACACACACACACACACACACACACACACACACACACACACACACACACACACACACACACACACACACACACACACACACACACACACACACACACACACACACACACACACACACACACACACACACACACACACACACACACACCTGAATTTCATATAACTTACGCTGTATATTTATTCAATCGTCTTTATCCAAATAATTAATAATAAAGATACAATAGATCGCCCAGGACCCGAGCAGTTATTAATTCGTGCTCATGACAGGGATATCAAAAAATAATTCTTTCTTTACAATGTTACAAACAAAATACGAATGCTGGAACAAATTAACAATAATAACAATAACAGTTTAGTATACGACACATTTAGACGGAATATAAGATGATTGGAACATAATTACAAAGTTAACAGGTAAACAATATTTGGGCTCATGGTGAAGTTAGAATTTAAACTACAGAATTAACATAAAATGTAACGAAATTGATTTAATGATTTGAACATTTGAGTATAGTGACACAGTTTCGAAAGGAATGTTATGTTTTCAGTTATAATTGTACGGTATTATGACCCTTTATGAGTAAGCATATTGAGAAATAGTTACAGGTTCAGATTTTGAGATATTGGTTCATGTGCCAAGCTGGTTCTGATCTACCTTGGAATATTACATACGAGCTGAACAAAACTGATTCGAGTAGTTTATCTCTAAAATTTGGGTATATCCCCTGATCAGTGTTGGGATGGAAATGTGGAAAACATATTTTCCGAATGTGTCAGAAACTGTGTTGCCATGGTTACGGCATAGGATGGCAATAAACAGGAAAATATTCCAGATCCGCCAACTAGTCCTCTCACCTTTTTATTCTTCGTCAATTTCTCGAAAATGTCACTTTTCAGGGGTGTGATAGTCAGGAAACGAATAAATGATATAGGTCTCTCTAAACTCACAAAAGGAGGAAATTTCCTTAAATTTTACACGCCCGTAGCATTCTAAAAAGCAATGCCAGACATTGTTTAGTCGGGGTCAATAATTTATGTTTAGATCTCAATTACCTACAGCCGACATATCACTCCTGCACTTAATATTTACCTCACCTTCTTCTTTGTATAAAAACCATCTGACATATTTATTGTTATTATTTCATAACAGATTCTCAGGATGAAGGCCCTGAACACAAGGCACCCAAAATGGCAGCTTCGTTTCCCAATGAGTAAGTCAAACGTTAACAATCTTTATATCACTATACTTTGTATTACACGCCTGACATAAGGAAGATTTTTACATCAGCAACTTACTGTTATATATTTTGGTAATTGACACATTCCGTGATTGGATAATATTGAATGGAATGACACTTTCCATCAAGTTTAAATGCAATTATGTGAGTACAATTATTATTAATGAGTTATTGTCGAAGGTCAATTCATCAGCACAAACAAATTTGGAAGTCAGCATAAAATAGTTAAAACCACGGTTACGAATGTGGACACAATTTTGAACCCACACTTACCTAACTACGGTTAGAATGGTGAAATATTTTGGGCAGTTTTTGCCCAAATTGTGTTGGTTAATGAAATTGCTATATTGTTGGTTAAGATAAAATACCCATTGATTACCCAACCCTCCTTACCCAATCTTTTACTAAATCCTCTTTACCCAACATTTTACCAACTCTTCTTTACCCAACCTTTTACCAATCAGTATTTTAACCAGAAAGCACAATCAATATTGCCCAAAAGGACAACTAGCCAGTTCTATAGACTCGTTGAGCAGCACAACCAACCATTGCTCAACTCTTAGATCACCCATATTGGGTCAATTCGTGTAAAGTTCTCACGCATTGGATAATCATTTAGTTGAGGTCTGCCCTGCTCTGCCCTACCATTGAGTAATATATATAATCATTGCCCAACTATTTGACTCACTATAATGTTTACCTGGTAGCATGTTTATCATGTTTATCAATACATCATCTGAAATGTCATGGTTATAATATACTTGTATAATTTCTTAATCTTACGAGAAAAGTGGGGCATCTATGTGTAATATAAGTCTTTCTTTAATCGTCTAGAAAAAAAATACCCGAGTACATACATATAAGAAACTAAGAAAATACAACAATTAATGTAAAACGTACATAAATATCAATTCCAATTGGAATTCCGATTATGATCGATACAAAAACATAAATTGATCGATGAACTTTATTAAGGATTTACCTAATGATCTAAGTAAATATAAATTAGCGTATATGGGTTTTCTCTAGTATTAGGTAAAGTACTATTTCTCACACAATATTTGGTTAATTATTGACGAAGCGTGTTTGCTTAAAGGGAGAAGGAGCCAGCATCTAACAGGCATAAGTTAAAAAAATGACATTGTGAGTATTGTGAGAATTATGGCGCATGGTGATAAAGACAGCCTAAATAAGGGGTACTGTGTAATACTCACCCTCACTAAGGCCCTATAAATTTGTTAATTTGTGTTTATTTTACGTCTTTGCAAGTTTTATCCCGGGATAAAACTTGCAGAAACAGCTATAGGGGAGGAGCTTATCGATTCAAACAGTGCAACCACGGCGCGACTAACACACGTCGGGTGGCATGCATCGGTCACGCATGCATCAGCTCCAGACCTGTGTACGTGCGATCTGATTGGTTGGCAATTAGAACTCAAATTTTTTCTTAACTTATGCCTGTTAGTTGCTGGCTCCTTCTCCCTTTAAGATTACCCCATCAATCTCGTCACAGGTCGTTCAATCTAAAGTTTAATTTTAATTGGTTTTAGATAAAAACGATCTAATCATATCATCTAACTATTAAAATAATAGTTACGAAAGAAATCAGAAGATGTAAGAATGGAAAGAAAAAAAAATCCTGTTAGTAATTTTGAAATCAACATAAAATGATTATGATTACGATGTAGTTCTGACCCTCAGAGAGAGGGAAAACTACTGAAATATGATGTTAAACAACCAAAGAATTATCTTTTGCATTGGGGGGGGGGAGGGGGGGGGACATGCCACATCATGCGATAACCGGCACAATACTATAATTGTGTGTGCGAAGTATTGATATTCAGAGATTTTCCTTTTTATTCAAGTTGCCATTGTGAAATTCATTTTCAATTTGAGCTTGTGTGTGTGTGTGTGTGTGTGTGTGTGTGTGTGTGTGTGTGTGTGTGTGTGTGTGTGTGTGTGTGTGTGTGTGTGTGTGTGTGTGTGTGTGTGTGTGTGTGTGTGTGTGTGTGCTTTTGTGTGTGTGTGTGCTTTTGTGTGTTCTTTTGTGTGTGTGTGTAAGTGTGAGAGAGTCTGTTGTGATTTTTGTACCCGCTGAACGAAGGTCGAGAGGGGGCTATGAAACAGCCGGGCTCCGTATGTGAGTGTGTGTTTGTGTGTCTGTGTGTGTAGGTCCGTCCGTGTGTGCTCGAAATATTAAAATTTGCTTCTTCTCTGTCATTACTAGGCCGAGTTTTGATGCTGATTGTTCTGACTAATGAAGTTCCTTGTTTACGTTTGTTGCATATTGGAGGGGGTGGGTGGGGTTGACAATTTCCTGGTTTGTTTGTGGCATATTGGAGGGGTGGGGGACCCCTGAATTTTGTGACACTGGGTCCTTTAAGTGTATCCTCCCTATTTTACACACTTTTTACCAAAATACATGTATAAATCATCAGTATTATACACATCATGTCTTGCCAGTTTCTGCTCCATGGCTCTCCTCAGCTTCTCTGCTCTCCCCCTCTTTCATGCCCTTCTTCTACACTGTTTCCCACTTCCGGTTAATGTTCTCTTTCTTCATTTTCTTGTTCTTGTGCTGTGTACACTTTCTTTTTCTCGTCCCTTCCCCTTCTGTTTTCTTTCTCCTTTCTTTCTCTGTTTCTTCTTCCTTCTTTCATTTTCCCTTCTGCCCTTTCCTTTTCCTTTTCTGCTTTCTTTCCATTTTTCACTGTTTTGTTTCTCCTACCGTATATCCTTTATTTGCTTCCTCATCTACATGTTGTGTCGTTTGTTTTTCTCTCTTTCTTAGCTCTTGTTGTTTCTATCTCTGTCTCTGTTTAAGTGATTATATTTATAATTTATTGTCATGCACATAGCATGTATGACTTGATATGTGTAAGTATTGTTACGAATTCTGGTAATGGTTTGCGCAATTTATTATTTAATACATATTATTTTTGTAATCGTCTATTATATATTACATATTATTTTGTTTGTACCAACAACCAGAATATGATTTTTATGCCATTGTATTTTATTTGTGCATGACAATAAACTTTGAATATCTGAATATATCTGATATCTGAATAGATGGGTGAGGCAAGCGCGGTTCTATCGGGGGGGGGTCATTTGGGGCCCCAGCCCCCCCCCCCCCCCAATTTTTTTGGTGATATAGGTGTATGCTTTTTGCATATAATATTCCTATAATATCCTTGTGTTCAACTATGGTGCATGGAAATATAAATAGACTAATTAAGCAATCTAGTGAAATCTGAAATATTGAGCCCAAGGCACAAAGTCTCTGGTACGCTCGGTCGCTTTGCTCCCTCGCCATTCATCAAAAGACAATATCTAAATCAGATGTAAAACCATATGGGGATGCTCTAAATTGCAAGTTCCAGGCATATCTCCTCCTCTCGGTCGCTTTGCTAACCCTCCAGTCATCTACAGATTTTATATTACTGAGCTTTCCCGTTCTATGTTACTCTCTGTACATATTCTAATAACAATTCGTGATATTTCTGCAAAAATTCTACCTTCAAAAGTCACAACATGTACATGTATTTGCCATGCTTAGAAAACGCATATTTGCTATGCGTATTTTCCAAAAGTCTTTACTGTAGGACGGGGGGGGGGAATCCCCCTCCCACACCCTTCCCTACTCAGTTACTTCGCTCTCCCGCACTTATCCTCCAAGCGCCTAGTACGCCCCCCCCCCTAAAAAATAAAAAATCTAGAACCGTAGAATCGCACTTGAGGTGAGGACTTCGTAACTTCTACACATAATTGCATACATCATTAATTATGCAAATTTATGCGATTTTTTTTCCAAAAACACATAAAATGCTACTTCTCCTCTATTTTGCAGTAATGTTTTTCATTCTGTTGTTTTATCTGATAGTGCTTGGTATGGGCTTCTAAATTTCTGCACAGAATTTTGAAATTCCGTAATTTTTGCAAATTTATGGGAATGTATTCCAACTGAGAAGAAATGCTACCTCGAAATTTCACATCGGATTTTGATTTTGTTTGTTTTATCTGATTGTGCTTGGCGGGGGCTTCAAACTTTGCACAGAATTCTGAAATTCATTATTTATCAGGGTGGGACGAAAATACTTTTTTTTCTCTGATCGACTTGGAACTCTCAGGGAAATCTCCATGGCTATAGACTATTTTTATCCTAAAGTATCAGTCAGATTGGAGGATGTTTCACCCAGGCAGTAAATTTTCACGAAATTGCCCTACAGCATATGGCTCTATGTGTTTTGCGGTATTGATATTGCTCTCATTTTAAGTGTGTTTACCACTTCTCAGTACATTTCAAAATATTCCTGCGCGAATCAACTTTTGTACGGGACTTTATTGAACAAAACCAATATTTCCCTTCGGAAAAAAATGCACCAGCTTAAAAAATTAAAACTTAACATTCATTTTCTTTTGTGTTATCCATGGCCGGTAAATTGTATCATTGTTTTGTAATTTCTTCCTTAAAATGAAATATTTGAATAATTTATTTATAAAATAGATTTGCTCAGATTTCATTTGGCTAAAGATTGGCTACTAAAAATGCGGTGTTCAAAATTTGGGATCTATACGTTGTAAAGTTCTTTTGAAATAGAAAATCTAACCATTTACAATTGGGCGATTGCTTCAGTTGTAGTTGGTGACGGTGGTCTAGGTTTCAGACACTGGATGCAGCTTTTGTCTGTTCTAATTTTGATTTTGGTTGAGTCCAAACGTAGCAAAGAGTGCTTGAAAGTCGTTCAACTGCACTGGTGTGAGTTTCTGACCTTGTGGTCATTAATAAGCAGAAACACTTGATCATGACATATTAATGCAAAAATTATTTAGATTTGGAAAGGGGGGATGTGGAATATTCTCAAAGATTATTTAAATCATAGACAACAATATGTGTGTTTTAATGAGCAAAAATCTAATTGCAAACAGCTAAAAAGAGGAGTGCCCCAAGGATCTATCCGTGGACCCCTTTTATTTACTTTGTACATGTATATGGGCAATTCCGTGAATTATTGGACAAATCACAAATTATATAAATTGGTCTATGTATTACATTTTGATGGTTTGAATGGGTATGAATCATGAAGAAACAATGGGGGACATCATTTCTACTCTAAATTATACGTCTTCAACAGCACCCTCTAGGAGAATCAGAACCATACTTGAAATACCACATGTGGGACCAGTGTGACCAAATCTCAGTTTTAGAAAAATTATCATTTAATTTCTCCAGTTTTTTCCTGGCCAATAGCCTCTTCTCATTGTTTTGAAAGTAATAAAGCCCACATATGTCATACTAAATTTGAAAAAGACATGAATAAACTCAAATTTGTGTGGCTGGACAAAATGTAACGTAACTAACCGTAACGTAACTAACCATGTTTTTGATGTTGTAGTTAAAAATGAAAAGACTTTTATGAATAAGTTATATATCAAATGACTTATCAAGATGTCAGAAATTCATGAATACCACAGTTTGTTTCAGTTGAAAACAGGTTGAGGAAACTTTGAGGACAAAGACTTGTAATTTTTTTCCATGTCCTCTTTACGTAACGTAACTAACCATACTTAAAGTTCTTATTATTACCCACTGAATCATGTCTCATGATTTTGCTTGATGTTGTGAAGTAGGTGCCAGTCGAGAGAATTGTCAGTACCAAAACAGAGAAATAATATGAAAGCATATTCATGTAAGAGTCAAATGTGGAGTGAAGTTTTTCATAAAGTGTAACGTAACTAATCACGGAATTGCCCATATAAATAATCTGGCAATGTATGTACTAATTTGAAAAATAACTTGTTCGCAGACGCTACAAATATTTTTATGTCACATGAAAATTTAGATATGTTACAAGTGCAATTTAATGATGAATTAAGAAAAGTTACATCATGGTTATATCTTAATAAATTATCAATAAATATTTCTGAAACACAATATTTATTTACAAACAAGAAATTTAACTCAGATGAATTCCATGCTGAATTTGCAAATTCTTTTGTTTCAAAGACATCAAATGTAAAATTTCTTGTTGTGATAGATGATAAATTACAATGGTCATATCATATTGATATAGTATACAATAAGATATCTAAACATATTGGTATAATGTACAAATTACACCATTTTCCTAAACATATTCTTGAGATGATTTATTTTGCACCCTTTTTAAATTATGGAAATCTTGCCTGGGGAAGTGCATCAAATTCACATTTGGATATACTATTCAAACTGCAAAAATGTGCAATAAGGATTGTTAGTCACTCTTTATTTTATACGCATACAGAACCAATTTTTAAAGAACTAAAAATAATAAAGGTTTATGATATTTATAAATATGAAAGTGCATTATTCATGTATACATGTTATGAGTATCTTTTTCCACAGTTCTTTCTAAGTATTTTGAATTAAATAGTAAAGTACATTCATATACTACGAGAAATAATAATAACTTTCATTTACCAAAAGTAAGAACAAATGTAGTTTTAAAATCAATATTTTATCGTGGACCTTTGAATTGGAACACATTGCCTGACAAATGTAAGAATTCGTGCTCCTTAACTGTTTTTAAAACAAAATATAAAAATTATTTAATTTCATTGTATTCATAATCTTATTGAGCTTTTAGTATAAAGTAAGAGTTGTGTATTCTGTGAGCTGGGTTGTTAGGTACTTCTTTCTTTCCCCTCTAATATGTTTGTAATTGTAGACCATTTAATATATTTGTTGGGTCGGCGTATCATAATATAATGATTATTCTTTTTAGCTGATGCCCTCTTAGTAAACACAACAAAAAAGTAACTAACCCCTTTTTCGACATGCCATAACTTTTGAACAAAACAAGTTTGTGCAAAATAATTTGGCAAGAGTGTTTCTACACTCATTGACCAGTGTTGACTAACTTCTGTATGAAAATGTGATTGATCCAACCAGTCATGCACGAGCGAGCATACATTAAAGGTGAAATTTTCACTTTTCAAAAGTCACAGGAGTCATCTCTTTTGCCAAAATAATGGTAAATAATGACATTGTGTGCTTTATTCATAAAGTGTGCTCACTCAATCATGATATGGTTACAAACTTTTATGTTCGTACAACATGTAAAAATACATTTTTATGAAAAATATCCGATTTCATTTTTTTCAATAAACTTAATGGATTTTACAATTTCAAAATTGTGAAACGATGATAGTTTTTAAACTGAGCTCACTGAACCATAAAATATGTAAAAAGTGCCCGGGAAGGTGTAAGGGGGTCAAACGATAGATGATTAATTTAAGTAGCACTTAATCATTAATCAGAAACAGAATTTTTCAAAATCCTGCATCACAAATCCCCCAAAATGACCCTTGTGACTTTTGAAAAGTGAAATTTTTGCCTTTGCCATGTGTTCACTCATGCATGACTGGACGAATCAATCACATTTTCACACATGAATTAGTCAACGAGTACAGGAACACTCGTGTCAAATTATTTTGCTCAACACCGTTTCTTTCAAAAGTTATTATATTTTGAAAAAAAGGGGTAGTTACTTTTTTTGTTGTGTTTATATGTATTTTTAAAAACTCGTACTGATATATGTTGTAGATATATATTGTATCATTCTGTAAATTATTTATCTCGTTTGATGTAAATTGTTTTTATACTGAGTAAAATAAAATGAAATGAAAATGTTAAGCGACGTTTTGTAGTTTTATTGCGTTTAAATTTTATAAGCGCATATTTTCATCAAACCTGACTTTGTCATCCGAAGGTTTTCATGAGACCTGAAGAGTGTTTTAACTCTTTACACCACTATTTATGATTTTAGCTTATTTGATTGATAAGATCATTTGGGCTGTGTAATTCATGGACATAATCTTTAAATCTGTGTAGAATGTTTTCAGTCTCCGAGACTGATGGATAGTTCACATTGCACAAAATCCCGTTTACTCTGCCAAAAAACACAATATAATGCTGAAATAAACCCTGCTCAAGAATGTTACTTTTTTAGGGGGGGGGGGGGCTCAACACGCCTCCCGTAGCACCCCCAACTATGAACCGAGCTAAATGGACTTCGAACGAAATAAAACCCCACGGTTGTATTTTTCAAAGTGCATGTGTTCAGAGTCCCGTTTGTGTAATGCCTATATTGTAGTCCCTTTTCAATGTGTTCTCATGATTTTTTTCACAAACGTCGCACAGAGACTTGGCTAGTACTTCCTCATCGAGTCAGACCATGGACCATGGTCTGACAGACATGGATATTAACAACATCGCTAAGGG
>JZLH01S0157233.1:26996-37002 GCA_001188425.1 Eucidaris tribuloides
ACCATTTTGTTGTGTTTAAAAACACAACATAAGTGGTCACATTACTCTCGTACAGTTCTATGTACACCATACTTTAGATAATTAGATTGTCAAGGTAGTAAATTGATGTTTTTCAAAATGTATTTTAAGTACAAGCTGTTCTGTGAACACATTGTTAGCCCATTGGAGACAATTTGATTACAAACACACATACTCCACAAACCGTAGCCCGTGATATCCCATTCTTAGTCTCCGACCGGTTGAATATGTTTACCTGAATAAACTTTGCTACATGTATATTTTGTATTATTTTGTTGCAAATTTGAATAAACTACAGTGTATGTGTTAGTACACTGAAGGTAGTAATAATAAAAAATAATGAATAGTCCATTGTTATATAGAGCATAATACCTATCGGAGATCGGTCTCTATGCGCTTGGATATTATTACGCTGGTCATTGGGATACTGAGTTTTAGGCAAACTGGGATACTGAAGTATTAGGCAAAAGTACTGTACACTATGTTTTCTCACTATGTTTCTCAAGCTGTAGGCAAAAGCTGAAATTACTTTTGTTGGGGTTTTATAATTATCTTATTTGGTACTAACAGGAATGACATGACAACTTGATAATTATGACATTTTATAGTGTGCTGAAAACCACTTGCTAATGGTACAGAATATAAATTATGCAATTATGTGTGTGTGTGTGTGTGTGTGTGTGTGTGTGTGTGTGTGTGTGTGTGTGTGTGTGTATGTGTATGTGTGTAGTGTGTGTGTCGTGTGTGTGTGTGTGTGTGTGTGTGTGTGCCAACAGTGCATGTTGAAAATGTCCCATGTGCATGAAACACTTCATTGTACAGGACTACAGCTTTGTACCTGTAGACTATTTATGAATTATGAACATTGAAATGATAATGTGGCACACGGGAATTCTATGGCAGGTGAACTGAGACTTAATGCATACAGTAAATATGTGCACATAAGCAAAACAACTTACTCAGAGGTTCAACTGCACTCACTGCATTGCATTTGGCCAAGGAAAAAAATAGTATTTTGAAAGATAAAAAAGACAGGGTAAAATTTTGATGAAACTGACAAAAATTTTCATCAATCCTTTATAAGGATTTGAAATGGCAAATATCAGACAACAATATTAAATCTAGTAGAAATTGGTTAGATGTAATAGGTAATATAAACTTGGCTTTCTGATGCACCACATGTTACCCCGGGGCACCGACCATTGTACCCCAGTGTACCACGTTGTGTAGCACCCTCTTGGGTCCAAAAATGTATTTTCTTTGGTTATGATCACTGAGATCAGTGGTTATGATGCAGAGGCTGTGTAAGTGCACAACAAAAAGACATTAACTTATGAAAAGTGGGGTAAAAAATGAAGCTAAAGTTGTTATTTTTTCACTTAAAACATAACTTTTAAACAGTTTTGCAACCCAGGGTACAGTGCTAACATTGAAATAAATAATTGAACAAAATGGTGGATTTCTATTTGGTACCCCAGGGTACCATTTATGTCATCATCTAAAAATTGACAATAAAAAAGGAAATAATAAACATTTCATCACAATTTACCAAAGTTATACACTACCTTTAATCCTGGAAATTTACTCAAAAGGGAAATTGCAAGATTATTAGTAGTTTTCAATTTAGGTCACAATGCTCCCAGAATCAGGTATACTTTACCCTAAAAAGACTGGGGGGGGGGGGCTAAAAGTCCCCCTCGACTTTTCTTTGCGATTAATAAGTAATGCATGTAGCTCTTGCTTTGGCGCTTCAAGAATTTTTTCTTTTGAATCTCGCGCATCGTTTGAGACCACATATGCGATGTCAGGGCATGGGGTATTGTGGTTCTGAAGTTATGCAATGTATTTCATATTTGCATGTCTGACCAAAAATCGCTCAAAAACGGGATTTCATATACAATTTCAATACAATGGTTGTGAACTTCATGGTGTATTGCTCTAGATTGTTTTTGGTATACATTCAATTCAGTTTACAGTTAAGCAAGTGTTCCTGTTCAATGATACTTGATATTTGTATAGCATGTATGTTTTTATGTTTCCCAGTATTTTAACTCATAGACTTAAGAATGAGATATCTCGGGCTTGGGTCTGTGGAGAATGTATGTTATATTGAAATCAATTTGTCTCCCGCAGGTTAAGAAGCAAATCTGCATTCATCCTTATTTGTATTTATCCATTCTACAAAGTAGATTTAGACAGATGATTGATTCTGTCTGTTAAAATTCACCTAAAGTTATTATCACACCTGGACTTGACAATATGCAACTGAGTTTTTGCCCCCATACATGTGGGAGTTTATAAACCCCCAACAGAAATTCTTCTGTCTCCCGCCAGCATCCTTGGTTTGTGGGTCGTACATTTCCGTGTTTGTTGATATTTCTCATAATTCTTGAATGAGAGCGAAACAGAGAGAAACAGATAACCCTTTTTATACTGTGCATGACTTTAGCCTGCTTCTGAAGTGGGGTAACTTTAGCTCGGGATAAGTCTTGCATACTGCCATTCTCAACTACCCATGTTGCGTGTGAGACCGGAGTAGATGTCGTGGTAACCTATCATCCCCCTCAGCTCTGCTTCTGGGCAGCATGTTTATCAATACATACGTACGCTTCATGGGTCACTGAAATTAGACCAAACTGAAATCGAGATATGTTTTATATTGAAGTTACATGTAGCTCAGGCCTGATGCAGACTAACTTTAGCTTGGGCTAAATATTTTTCGTCCATTTATACTGGTAGTTACCCCGCTTCAGGTCCGGACCTGAAGTGGGTAACTCCCAGTATAAATGGGGTAACAGAAGGAGGGAGAGAGAGGGGCGTATGAAACCCCTCCAGTAAAGCTGTCACCGTTAATGGGTCGTTGATCCCTGCATCATTTATGGGACTAGTTCCCAAACCAAACTAAATGGTGGCATAATCAAATTGACTCCATCCCTACAGAGATCAGTGCTTGAAGACAAACCCACAAGACATCACTCCTGCCTGTCAAGTCAAGATTTTTTTTTTTTTTCGGGTGGGGGGGGGGGTAACAAGGCATAAAGAGGACTGAAGCAGAGTGCTTATAAAAATCAGGTTAATCTGATGGTCCACTGTGAGCAGTCTAGCATCAGGTATTTCGTACAAATTTAATACTAACTTCTGCCTTTAATTGCTCAGCCTTTTCAGCCCTAAGTGTCTGGGGATTATTCTGCCTTAAGTAAGTGAATATGAGGTCGTGACCGAAGAGTATGCTTCTCTCCATGCCCCTTTCTGCAAAGCAAGCCTACTGGGGCTTGTTTTTTCTTCTTCTACATTTTTTCTTTGTTGTACTTGGGAGAAGAAAAATGTTGTAACATGGGTTAGCAGACTGAAAAAATTGTAAGAGAAACTTGATTTCATTGTGTATGTAACCCAATAATAATTTTGAAAACCAGCCATATTAACAAACAAACACATCTTGTCAAAATAACTGGAAGTGGAAAGAACAATATTTGCATATTTTTGGCATGCAAGTATTCATCATTATGTTTATTGATAATTATTATGTTTATATCTCAAAGACACTGCTTTCTAGATCGAGGCAGAAATAAATGACAATGAAAATTCTCTTAGTGTATTGCCTTTCTGTGCAACATGAGGCAATATATTGATATGTAGCCCCCATGCCTTTTCCATCTATATTGCTTTGACATTGAGTCTGTTTTCATAGAAGATCCACAATATTAGCTTCCTTGGAATTGGGGCCGACCCCTCTGTATAGATGTTAGCTTCCAGCTGTGTGCACTTTGTATGTTGGCCAAGGGCTCTTCTTCACTTGCCCATTTGTGCAGTGGGGGATTCTCCACCTTGCATATGGTCATCATCTGGTCTTTCCCGACAAGCTTAAAAGTTCAGTACACTGACAAAACCTTTACACCTTTTACTGAATATTATACAAATAACGCATGGCCCAGCAGGCATTCGTGTAAATGCAGTGCACGCGAGGTGTCTTTAGATCTAAAGACACCAAGTGTGCACTGCATTTACACTGATGCGCAACAGGGCAAATGCGTTATTTGTTTTATAAAATAAAATAGCGGCACGAGTTTTGATGAACCAAATTAAAAACAAACGGCAGACTAGATCTAAAGTTTTTCTTACTTTGTCCATGAGATTTCACATATTGAGTAGGCCTATTACGTCTAAATCTCCTCACAAATATCCGACCGCGAACAAAATTTTGTGTTCCCTTTCGACGGCTTCGCGCACGATGTCGCGACGCAATATCACGAGCGTGTAATGTCAGTTTTTTTGCGCGACATCTGCACTCCCGTGCAGTGCGCGAAAAAAGTTGAATGCCACATGACGCGTTTTGACCAATTACCATGCTTGAAAAAATCTAGCTATTTTATAAAGTGTAATTATCATGATCATGATAGTAGTATTCATGTTGATGATGATGATGATGGTGATATTGGGGCTGATGAAGAAGAAGATGGTGATGATGATGATGAGGAGGATAATGACGAGGGGGATGGTGGTAAATGGTGTTTTTTAAGATGATGAGTATGTTGATGGTGAGGATGGTAATGAGGATGATGAAGGTAATGATAATGATGAGGAGGATGGTGATAAGGATGGTGATGATGATGAGGATGGTGATGATGATGATGAGGATGGTGATGATGATGATGAGGAGGAGGAGGATGAATGTAATGATGATGATGAGGATGAACTGGATGGTGATGATGAGGGTGATGATGAAGAGGATGAGGAGGATGGTGATGATGAGGAAGAGGATTGTAATGAGGATAGTAATGATGATTAGGTGGAGGATGAGGATAGTGATAATGATGATAATGATTAGGAGGAGGAGGATGGTGACATCATGATTATCATCAATTTCATGACAAAGTCAGTACAGTAACAGCACTGAGAGGTTATGCAATTTTGAATAATTTTCCAGCTATGTAATCCTTAAACTTAAAGACATTGGTTAACATTGTGGAATCTCAATTAGAAAAAAGTGATAGAGCTTGAATGGAGATGTCTTCATGAATATCACACATTGATAGTCTCGGGGGGGGGGGGGGGATACAGGGTAACCTTGTCAGAGATACTGATAGCGTGAGTGATTAGCACAGATTTTCATTTTTATTCACAGAGAGTGAGACATTGTTAATGATGCCTTCAAAGGACAGTGACATGATTGGGAGAAGTCAAAAATGTCTCAAGAACCAATTATGATATATGCTATATGAACACCAACAGGTGTGGCAATAAACCGAAATATCACTGTAATTGACAAAATAGATAAGTTTCATTTTATTTTCCTTTCTGCAGTATCTCCTGTGACAGTCAAATGACTAAAGGAGAGACTAAAACAGAGATTGAAAAGAAAGAGTATAAGATTACCTGTAAAGTCCACAAGTTGTTGTCTTGTTTACACATTTCCCCCTAATACTGGATTTGATTGATTGTGACAAGTCTGAAAATGTTACTTTGTCCTTGAACCCAATATGTATGATGTTACCAACAAGCAAATTTGGGGGCAAATAGAATAAGTACTGTTTATATTGATCAGATTTTGTTTTTGCAGAGAACAATATTGTCCAAATAAACTTACATATGCGTCATATTTCTTGATGCATTATATGATTCCTGAAAAAAAATACAAAGTTTTTGCTTTTCAGTACATAATTTCCTGATGTTTGTTTTATCACATAACTTTTTAGAAACTAACTTGTGTCTGTGGTGGATTTATCTGAATTAGAACTCTGAGAAGCAACAATTTAAGCTTTGTCATTTTCTTTGTTACTACTGCCATGTACATCTTTATATTTTTTCTTACGTTGGATAGTCAAGACCATTTGTGCAGGTAAGATGAAGAAGATATACAAAATGGAGGCAGTCCTTCTGTCTGTGTGTGAAAGTCAAAGTTTGATACATGTGCTACACAATACATGTAATTCCCAAGGTACCATGTAAATTCATAAAAGTAGTCCAAGTGAACCCCTTTTCCATTTCATTTAATTACAAGCAAAAGCTAGAGTTCATATTAAATTACTTTATTAAGTGACTCAGAGATAACTGTTTTGATTTACCTTAGGGAAAAGTATAGAGACCGTGATACTTCTACTACTACTACTACTACTACTACTACTACTACTACTACTACTACTACTACTACTAATAATAATAGGTGGAAATGACAAGGTGAGGGAGGGGAGGGGGAGGTCTTTTTCAAAATAGAATTTGTTGTGTTTTTTATATGAACAATTTATATTCTTATTTTTTTTCCACCATCTCATGCCAACAAGTTATTTGAAATCAAACATAAGCATAGGTGTGCTTCAGTTATGATGTACATTTCAGCCAGGTGTAAATTCCTACTTATTTACCTGTTTCATGTCAATTGCTGTTCTTTCCTGAGTGATTTGCATTCTTTCTGTGTCTATTTCCCAAAACACCTGGATTTTGACAGGACAAGCTGTTAATCATTAACTCTCATACATGTTTATCAGAAAATTACAAGAAGATAGATTTCATGTTTCAATAATAATAATGATAATAATAACAATGATGTTATGATGATGATGATGATGATAATGGTGATGATGATGGTGATGATGATGGTGGTGATGATAATGATGATGTTGATGAAGAGGAAGATGATGATAACAATAATAATGATCATAATTTGAGACAGATAAGATTCATTACATCTCCATGTGCAAAGGACTGAGATGGAGTGAAAAATGTTATTTATAGTTATTTATAAGAAAATGAAAAATCTCACTATCCATGTAACAGCTCAACTGTCACTGGTTTAGAAAATTTGTCAGGATTTTTATTAAGATCAGTTGCCTACTTACATTTCTGGGTGGATTAATTGGCTGAGCTTTGGAAACTACCACTTATGGTATGAATGACAGTATCATGTTAAATATTCTTCTCTGCATAAAATAATCGACAACCCTAGACTATCTGGATTACGGGATTACAAGAATATTTCCAACTCTCTCAGACTTAGACTCGTAAGGAGTTGCAGGTAAAAAGTGGAGAAGGCCCTAGTGTATCCTCACTGCCTAAATCAAAGAAAAATAATGGTGTAATGAAATTTTGATCTGATATACAGATATGTCATAAGTCAGTCCAACTGGGCTATCATCCCCACCGGCAAAACCGAGTGATATCAGAAACGAAAGCTCCCGGTAATGACTCAGAATGGTGGCTCTGTGTTTGGTTGTTGACACCTTTCCAATTTGGGATAATCGACTAGTGGGCAAACTTGCGGCATTTTTATTAAAGGTTTCCGTTTTCTGCGACTACCTTCTCGACCCCCCGTGGCTATCCTTTTCAGAAATGCGTGTCATAGCTTCTGGGAGGGTTTTTCCTTCCCCGACTTGATTAATATCCCCATTTTTTTAGGTTGATCGTCACCAATGAAAAGATATTTATGAATAGATAACAACAGAAATTAGAGTGGATATTAGCCTTGCCTTTGTAGCTGGGGATAATAGATGCAGCATGCAGGTGTTTTTAATGTGTCTTCTCGTGTGGTTCATTTATCAATGCTGAGTGATAGGGTTTTCTGACTGTTCCGTGGATTAGAAGCACAACACTGCTATGTTGATAGTGCTTATGGCCGTGTTTATTTCTCGATGACATTTGCATGGCCAACTTTAACCTTTTCATGCTACAGTGAACTCTTTGTACTGAATGCATGTGCATTTTTAATCATACTGTACTTGACATGCTGAATACTTTTTTAAGTTTATTTGGTAATTGGTATGCAGTAAGTACTGTACATGTATGTATTTTTAATTTGGTGGGCTGTATGTTGTTCATGAATTCTTTTGACAAATAGGTCATGGAATGCATGCACAACATTATACATGTACATGTAAGTGAACCGTTATACACATGTTTAGAACACACATTTCTCCCTTTCTGCTCAATTCATGAATGTCCTGAACTTATTTATATGTTTAGAATTTTTAATTGTAATGACATTATGGTTTGACGGTGGTGATGGTGTGGTTGTGATGTTGATGCTGCTACTGAGGATGATGATGATGATGATGATGATGATGACGATGACGATGCTACTGCTGCTGATGATGATAATGATGATGGGATCAGACATTCATAAAATGTCCTGAGTCTTGTTTATCTGTTTAGAATTGTCTTATTGCGATGACAGATATGATTTGGTGGTGGTGTGGTGATGATGATGATGATGACAATGACAATGCTACTGCTGCTGCTGATGATGATGATAGGGTTAGTAGTGGTACTGTACATGTATTTTAGGAGAAGTAATTCCCTTTTTGTATTCCATTCTAATAAATGCTAAAATTACTTAGTCTCATTGTAAATTAAGTGTTCCAACTGTTTCTTTAATTTTTGTCAAATAGGAGGCTATCAACAGAGTACAAGAACTTCAGGAGCAGGGACGTTTGACTGGAGTCATTGATGACAGAGGCAAATTCATCTACATTTCGCAGGAAGAGCTAGATGCAGTCGCTAAGTTCATCCGACAACGTGGTAGAGTTTCCATAGCAGAGCTGGCAGAAGCCAGCAACCAACTCGTATCGTTGAACCCAGAGAATTCAAGCGTCTATCAGAACAAACTTTTGAGTCAGGCTGTACAATCATAGCTAGTAGTACTAAAAGTAGGTTCCAATTTATTTAAATTATCTTGAAGCTACTTTTATGTTTTTATTTTGGGGGTTTAGAATGGGTTCAGATTGTATGTACTTGTGTGTACATACATCCTTTCATGACCTTATAAGTAAGTTAGACATTATAAATCTCTATTTTAAACTTCTTGGCCTAACTCTTAGCCAACCAGTACTTGGGTGTATGGGTGTTTTTACTCTGTGCCAAGTTATTTCTGGTGTGTTAGAAGGAAAGTATGTACAGCAAAGTTGTAGGGAGATTCTTGGCTCTCTAATGATGTATAATTTGCTATATATTTGCATGTTTAGTTACACATGTTTGGCATGGACAATATGATAACAACAGTTAGCAGAATTCTCATATCCCACCATGATAGACAATGCATTGTAAACAAGAAGAAAAAAAGATGCATAAATAATGGCGATTTATTTGGAAGAAAAGATGTGATGTAGTCAATGATCGAAAAAGTTTGACACGAAAACTGTATGTGAAGAATACACGGTACATAGGATTAGAGCATGATGTCATCAATACAATTGAATAGGCACTTTTTCTTTTGCTCATGTGGAGTGTCGACTCTGGTCGACAGAAGCAAGCCAGGGCTGGTGATAGTGGTTGACTGTAGCAGAGAAACAGTTAAAACTGTTGAAGACTAGTCACGAGATATTTTGTTGCGAGATCTTTGGGAAATGCGTGTTAAAACAAAATCAAACCGTCTTCAACAGGTTAATCATAAACTGTGGCCAATGCTGTTCAAGGGTCACATCCTTTAACCTGTTCAGGACTTGCCCTGAAATATCTCTTGCTGAGCTCTATGGATGTTGGAGCATGAATGGAAGGTCAAAAGTATGAACGGATTAATGAGTCACTCTATTTGATGCATAAATGAGTGCAACAAGAGAGTCAGATTAATTGGACAATATTTTGAAGATTGGTACAAAAAGGGGTTCAAGGTACGAAAGTTTACCATCCCAATTGTTGACTCTTGCACTTTAGGTTATTTGCCTGGGTATAAAACTATTACTATTACAATACAACAATTAGTTTGTGCATTTAAAAAAAATCTGCCTAAGCTTGTTTTAATGTTTTGGCTACAAGTACTGGAAGTGACCTGCATTAACTCCCAAGATTCTACACAAAATCTTGGAAGTAACAGGTTAATTGTGCAAAGTAAATAAAGAAAGAAGAGGAGAAGAGAAGAAGAGGTGGATGCTCTAAATGCAATTAAACCTCATAACCTGCTACTCATGCATTTAAGCCTAGATTCGTGACATTTGTCTGTCAAATGTCCTATCCATTGGTACCATAAAACCTTGGTCTGTTGGACCCTCAATCTATCATAGTG
>JZLH01S0157255.1:14652-24704 GCA_001188425.1 Eucidaris tribuloides
AAATATAAGCTTTGTTTTTTATTTCGGATCCAGGTCGGTGCAGTCGTACGACAAAAGTCGTGTAGTGTGCGGTGGCCTTAAGAAAGCAAGAAAAAACAAAGAGTGCTGCAGCACAATCTGCAGTCCCTGACACCCAGGGGACTGGCCAAACACATTTTCTGGCAACACAAGATGACCTGGTATCTGTAACTTATGTTGGTGTCTAATTATAGTAGGATATACAATCACCTTGATCTTCAATCTATACTTGCATGGACAATCTCCAAAACATGCTGCTCATACCAGAAGGACGTAACATAAACTATACATCCTGAATTAGTACTGTCTGCATACCATCAATGGCAATTACAATTCAAACATCTCTGGGGAACCCTAATTCTCACATGCCATCTACTCGTCCAGGAAAACATGGAAATTTAAGTCTAAACTAGGAAAATTAGGCACTTCCAGCACAGGTGAGTGGGGAAGAATGAAACCTACGTGGAAATTGGGAAGTCATGGTAAGTAAACACATAGGACCAGAGATTCTTTCCAGATAGAGGAAGCAGAATACCTAGGGTTAGTATAACAAGATTAGTTTCAAAATAGACCCATGCACCAACCACAGGTGTGTACAGGTTGTGTCCTTAAGTCGCACACCCCCAATTGAGCTCATCAAGTAACTAAGCTAAAATATTTTAGAATGCAATAATTCACATTAATTTCTACATGTACATCTGACACAGCGTTTGGGAGAAAAAGTTGGTTTTTGTTTAAATTTAGGGCCCATTAGAAATCAAATTGAATTCAACATTGTATGATACTTTGTTAATTTTCATATGACCATTACACAAGTCTAACTATCAGATGTAACTCGAGTATTATCTGAAGAAAAATTTTTAAATTGTGAATAATTCACCTGTTTCTGCATTGCTGAGTCCATTTAGTACTGGCTCAACTTTACAAACTTTTTTTTTTCTCTGACCTGAAACAAGCTTTGAATAGCAGGAATTATTTGTTCACTTAAAGATATAAGAATACCATCTGGCAACCAGCCTAGTGTAACGGTCGCGTAAATTCAAATTGATAAAAGTGTTGTAACGACACTTTAAATATTAAGGATTAAAAATCAAGTCTTCAATAATGGTTATTATTTTCACTAAACTGACATTTCTGCCAAATTGTCTTGTGAGAGGTTTAGATAAGTGTAAATGATTACATTATGAATTATTTTAGATCCTTTTATTGGTACAGCTCATTTCGGGGTGTGCAAACCAAGCACTTAATGTTTAAGAAATGTAAAAGTATCAGGGCTGGCCTCATTGTCCAACGTAAACAGTTTAATTTCATTCCTTGTTACATTCCAGAGAAGATGCAATGTACCTTGTTGGAGATAACTTTTGACAAATTTCAAATTCTTAAAACAAAATATGGAGAATTTGCAAATTTAGTCTGATATTTTTGGTACCATGTACATGTATGCAGCACGTAGGAGTATACAGATAAAAAAAAACTCTTCTTTTTTTCAAACAAATTCTGAATGTACGAAACAAAAATCTTGTCTCACTTGTTTGAATATTATTATTATTATTTATTTGTTAACAGAGATAAAACAGACTCGGACAGGTTGAAGACAAAGAATTTCAAGAATGTGAAATTTGTCAAAACTTGGAACCACACAAGATCACATGGTTAAGGTGCAGTTCCAGTGCAGACCAACAGATCCCAAACTTCTTTGATAACCAACTTACAGATTGTTGTGGCTTTCATTGGAGCCACTGTTATCAACCTCATCTTGGTCAGTCCTGTTTGGAAATGAAGATTTTTATTTTACAACTACCATGAATAAACAGATAAATACATTGATAAATAAATGAATAAATGAATAAATGAATAAATTACTAAATAAATTAATAAATAGATAACTAACTAAATAGATAAATAAATGAATAAATAAATAAATAATTAATAAATAAATAAATACATACATACATAAATAAATAAATAAATAAATAAATAAAATGAATAAATAAATAAAATGAATAAATAAATAAATAAATAAATGAATAAATAAATGACTAAACAAACATACAAATATATGAATAAATACATAAATAAATATAACAAAACAGGTTGTAACACTTCAAGCAGTTTATTATCATTCTCATATATTCCTTTTTTGGCTTATGTATTTATTTGCTCTTGTTACTTTGTTTTTGTTTGTTTGGGAGTACTTGTTTTTGTAAATATATATATTTAGTTTGAGTTGAGTTTAGCTTTGTTATTCTACATGGCAGTGGGGGATTGGTATTTAAATCTTTCAGGCAATATTTATGCCGACCTGCACGTGAATGTGTCATATTAGCTTCCAATGGGATCTGAATAAATCCACTGCGAGAAGATGATCTACCCATGTGTATCATGGGATGACAAGAAAAGGTTAATGCTGATGACTCAATAGCTAACCAAAATTGGATGTTGAAATCATGGTTTGCCTTTCATATATTCAAAGTCTAATTCACAGACCTGTATTTGTTGATATGTTGCAATAAAAACTTATTTTCAGAGTATCAAGATGGCAAATCACGTTTTTGTTTAAGGATTCTCAAAGTGCTAGTAGCTTTCTGGTTGTCTAACTGCAATTTGGGTAATCCTAAAACCACCATTAAACACTACACAAAATCAAAAATTTAAATTGTTATAACTTTTCTCATAATTGTTAAACTTTTGTAAATCATGTATCAAAATATAGCTTGTAAAGTGTTTTTCCAATAGTGCAATGAGCTAAATTTTGATATCAGCAACCAAGTGACTAGTTTTGTAAGATCCAGTTACACATATAAATGTACAGTATGTGATTAACAAAATTGGCAGTCTCTTCACTTATCACATTATTTACTCAAGTTTTTTGATTATTTTGACATGGATTTCTGAAAATTGACCGTTAAGTCTGCGAGATTAGATACCTTGGTTTAATGCTGAGGTTGAAGTGTGGCCGTTTGCTGTGGCTGTGCTCTTTGGTGTTCTCTGTGTGTCGGCTGTACTTGGACGACCCCTTGGACGACGTGGTGTCCGGCAGCAGGGTCTCGCACCACAGACGGCAGATGTTGTCGCGGCACGATGTGACTAGTACGTTGGCGACTGCCCCACTGAGATGCAAACAATGGAGAGGAGGAGAAAATAAAGGAGAGCAAAATATATTTGAGTTTGAGTTTTTCTTCTTCTGTACAAAAATATTCACATTACAAGTGAATTGAATATAATACAAAAAAAAAAATTCAATATAAGATTACAAATTATGGTACTGGAAGTATGATACGTAAATGACAATTTGAAAGTATTTTGCTTTCTGAAATAAAATAAGTTACAAAATACAAAAGTAGCATTACATTTGTGATCATGGGGTGTTGTAAAGCATATTAAGATATTGTACAGAAGATGGACTGTTATCATTGTGTGCAGAATGGGTATGTGCATGTAAATGAAAACAAAATTACAAAAGATAAAGAATATGAAACAAACATTGCAAGTTTGATATTACAAAAGAACTGACATTAACTTAGGGGAAAATAATTCAAAAGAAAATTAGAAAAAAACAAAATGAGAAGTACAGAAACTCCACTTAGTGTATTCGAAGAGATTCTACCAGAAATGGAGCAAACATGTTCACAATTCTTTTGCCTGTGCAGTACGAGAAGTATGGAAATGTTCTTGTATCAAGCTGATCATAAAGAGTCGCAATGGCTGCATGTGGAACTGTATTTGGCATACAAGCTTCTTCTGCATTGTAACATAAATAATATTGTTATCATTACTCCTACTAGTTCAAGAAAAGGAAGGTGGAGAAGAAAGCATTAATTGTATTAGCATTATCATTTTCATCATTATGATCTTCAATCACCACCCTCAACATTATCATCCTCATCAAAGTTAAATGAAATGGTCAATACTACTTTATCTACCTGCCAACCAGTACGATTTTTCCAGAGCAGTTCTGTCCTTATTACAGTTACTAGGCGGTGCCTTCAGCAACAAAAACGTAGATTATAATACGAATAGAACATGAATGACCAAAATAAATGAAACCAAATGCCTTGGTTACTACAATAATTTTAATACAATGTCCAAATTGTAATGGAAATGACGTGTTTACATTGACTGGTGAGTGACGAAACGAAAGGTATGTTTTATTCATGTTTTTTTCTTATAAAAAAACTTTTGTTTAGCTGTTTCAAATATTTTTCTCATTTGCACTCTAATTTCATCTTTTTATTATGTAAACTTTTTATTGTTTACTGTACCGCCTAATAACTGTAATAAGACCAGAACTGCCCTGGAAATTCGTACCGGTTGGCAGGTATGCTTATTCCATGCAAAAGCACAAGATACACGACTATCAACTACAACAAATGTGTATATACTGACTTCAGATGTGGCATGTTTAAATATTGTATGATTGATTGCCAAATGTCACTTACAGGAAATTCAGTGATTTCAATTTAATAAAATGCAGCAAACCTGTTTGGCATGAGGAAATGAGTGAGAAATAACTCGCTCTTTCAGGCTCTGATAAAAGTGATGATATATCACCAACTTGTACTGAACTGATGCAACATAGATCAAGACAGACTGATAACACTTTTAGCAACCAAATTTTATTATAAACTGAATCCATTAAATGTAAATGCTATTATCTATTCACCTTAAAATTTCAACACTGATGAACACACACACACACACACGCTAACACACACACACACGCACACACACACACCTATATATATATATAATACACGCACACAGGATTGCACACACATGACACCACACACATCATCACAGATGGGGAGACAGGACAGACACAAAACAACAATGCCTACTACTACTACTACTACCGCAAAAGCAGTAAAAACAACCCAAATCAAACAAACCACAAAACAAAGTAATAAAAAAAATGAAAAAATCAGATCTCTTGGATCAAACATAGACAAGGTTATCTTCTCATCTGTGTATAAGAATAAAAGGGCAGATCAAGATCAAATCCCAAATTGTTGTTTACTTTTCATTTTTGGTTCCACATCTGCTGTACATTCTAGTAATCCATACACACCTCATCGTACCTTGTCCTTAAATTCCTCATGATTTGGGTCGATGCAGTTTCACCTGCTACTTAATTGTCACATCAAATACGTCAATTTGGGTGACGATGCTGCAAATTGCCATTTTTAGCCCAATGACAGGCTCGGGCAACCAACTGTCTTTTTTCTTAAAATGAAGGTATTCTTCAGTCTGATCCATCCTCCAATCGATTCTCGTTGAAATGGTTGTCATGAAATGGCAGGTTGCGTGACACCATTTGTCTTGTCTGTCTTTGCTTTCACTGCCTCAGAAACATTTCTCCGTTATTGTAAATGCGTGGCTGGGCTAATTCAGGTGTCCTCTATCATTTTCAATTTGAATCTTACTTACAATCTTGATCACCTGAATTATTAACTCTACTGTTTTATTTCAAAACATACCCTATTTGTACACTTGCCAAATGTATGGGTCAATTTGTGTGTCTACTCTCATATTCATTAGTTTCATAACTATTTTTTATGCACATCTATAAATTTCAGCTTAGCCTTTCACGTATGTATGGTGTACTGTAGTCAAATTCATACAGGTGGAGGCTCACACCAACTACAGTATGTATGACATTATTCATACATAAATATATATATTCAAATGAATTTATGCAATTACTCTCACTGGTAAATGTCATATTCTAACTATAAACTTTTTTTTGGCACGTTTTAGGATAATTAACAATAACACAACTACAGCTTCAACTTAAAAGGCCAATATCAGTATGAAGAATCATTTTTCTGCTATATGAATATTTGCCTGTTGAAGACTGATAATGAACTTTTAAACCATGAATACTAAACTTTGGTGTACTTTCATTCCACCAAATTTGCTTGGCTATCTTAATGATCATTATTTTTCTTTTGAGAACCATCCTGACGGGAATCCATTTTTGGAAGGAATAATTTTGGCTCATATCTCTCACGAACTAATTGCACTGGCTGGTGTATCCCTCAACAGCACTACCTCTCAAGAAAAACTTCAGGTTTTCTTCCTGTGAAGTACATGATACTAAAAATACACAAAACAGGAGATGGCCGATTATAAATCCAAAGTGGAAATTGAAGATCTGCAGAATAAAGGGAAATGCTTATACATGTAAAACGAGTGGATATCTTTCACTAAACTCCTTTCAATGCACAAGTGCAGCACATTAAGATGAGCTGTTTTCATAAAAAAGAGGATATCATTTTTTTTCCTAGCACTTTGTTGAACAAGCTGTGCCTGCAAAGTGGATAAAACTTTTGGTTATTTATTTTGAAATGCAGACAGATAAAAATGCTCTCCCTGGCAACAGTTCTTAACTCCTAGAATTGTGGGCAATACAATTTGCTATTTGTGGAGTATACAGGGTGGCCTACAAAAAAACAACAACAGTTACATAATTTACAGTTATTTCCCAAATTCACATCTCTATTTAATCCATCTAAGAGACTATTTTTGTGATAAGAATGACACCAAAATCATCTATTTCGGTTGGGTACTTTTCAATTTTGTGAACCAATGTAAATTTGGTATGCATGCACTACGTTACATTTTAATTCTTTTCGTCAAAAACTTGAACCTCCATAATGTTAACCCATCAGAGATGATTTGATTTCAAGATAACACACACTTTCCAGAGACCACCCCCCCCCCCACCAACCAGGATATCTCCTTCTTAGTCTCCAATGGGTTAAACAACTTTAACTTTAAATCAACACAGATCAACATTAGATACGACAATGGTCTAACTACCGTAGTTATGACATCCTGCCTAGCATGTAAACCACAGGCAGGAAGTCAACAGGTTTTTGTTCTTTATTCCTGAATGGAAGTGATGATTGTTCCTAATTTTAGAGATGCCAGAAATAACCGTGTAAACATCACTATGACTACTTTTCACCAGATTTTCATTTCGTTATTTTTTTTCTTTTACCGGTAGCATCATCATCAATAACATTGAGAACAGTCTGACTTTGTTTTATTCCACCACCGTGGGCGCAAAATCCATTTTGAAACATTGTTGGGGGGGGGGGGGAGAGACACCCATTGGGGACACCTCTTGTATATACTGGCGGCTATGTTAAATTTCAAAAACATTGGGCGGGGGGAGACATGTTCCCCCCCCCCCCCCCCCCCGGATCTTCGTGCCCATGCCACAAAGAGACCAATACCAATCACTAGAAAAACAATTAAATGATGTCATTTCATATGAATCAAATAAAAATGTGTCCGGCAAAACGGCCTTAACAGTAATATTTTTTTTTAATAATTTGAGGAATATTGCCTTACTTGAAATTTGCACTTAACAGAAGGATCTAAAAATGTAGCACTACTTTGATTTCATGTTTAAAAAAATCCCCAAAATTCTGGGCCTATCACAATGGACTGCAGGTTCAAAGGGTTAATACACTAAAGCATCTAATATTATGTACATGTAATCTCTTGCCATATATGATACATCCTGCTCAGATTCTGGAAAATCCTCACCAGATCTAAGAAGATAAAAATCGATGAGTACAACTTCCTGTCACAAAATCCTATTCAAAACAAGTGCATCATACGATTACGTTATCAGGCCGTATTAATTACCACAGGTTGCGCCAAACAGTCTCCAAAATTGCAATTAATAATCACATCTTAAAAGATATCAAATGAAAATGTCTTTAACATTCAAATTAAAATGTTCTTAAACATTCAGTATGATGATTTTTATCATTACCTTTCACTTTTTGCATTGTTATTTATGAACTGTATCTATGTAGGTATTTATTAATTAATTAATTAATTTATTTAATTACTTATCTATTTCTCATTCACTAATGGATGTCTGAAATCTGCTCCGGCGACTATTGATCTGATGATTATTTCATGCACTAACCCTGACCTCAACCCTACCCCTAACCATAACCCTAACCCAAACACTAACCCTGACCCTATTCTGAACTGGAAACCCAATGGCAACCCTAACCCTTCATGTAACTCATTGTCTTCTGAGATTTTGTCACCGCAGCAACTGTCGCCGGAGTAAATGTCGGATCACCTCATTTACTGACGTATTTTTAATCCATGTACGTATGGATTGATGGATTAGCTGATTGATAGATTTATTTATTCAGTTAGCAAGTAAGTGAATTAGTTACTTGATTAGTAACGTAATTAGTTAGTTAATTGGTTAGCTTGTAACATCCGACAATCACTCTCCTGTCACATATATGTTTATCCCAGAGTCATTTGACCCAAACTGTACATCAGTCTCCTAAAAGGTAGACTTTGATCTCTGCAGCACAGTATCAAATACAGTATTTTTAATTGGATGAAATTAATTTCATTAATGAACTTTTTTGGATCCAACAAGCTCTGGGACAAGACATTTTATTACCTCTAAAAATGCTTAATTAGTAAATAATGCCCACACATAAAAAAACAAAACAAATAAAAATTTATACATATCCTGGTGCATCCCTATATAACATGTTTATATCTTAAATTTTCATTTTACTGGTGGTTCAAATCATCATTTTGTCTGCCTTTAATTGGTAGTAGTATACAATTTGTGGGGTAAATATTTCCATACAACATCCACCTCAAAAACATGTTCATGGGACAAGACTTGAGACTAGACTATAAAGCTGAAATAGAATACTACTGAAATCATCAGAGGATTATAACTGCGATACATGTACAATTACTGTAGAATCAATTGTAAATCTCATTTGACCTTTATGTCATGATGACAAAATAATGACAACTATATTGAACATGATATTGCATTTTTTTCTTCCAATAAAAAAGGAAATTGTATAATAACCACATGTGTATGCATTTAATGTACACAAAATATGACTAACATGTGATCATTGATATGAAATGAAACTTAATCGCTACAGAAAAAAAGTTATGTACAGTATTCATATTCGGGTGACAATGAGTTTAAGGACATTGTTGAATATTGTGGGCACTTGATTTAAAAAGAAAATGTGGATCTAATGTCTTTTGATGTCTGTGCTGTATAATGTTTAAAGTTATAAATCAAAAACAACAAATATTTTTTTTCTTCAAAATTATGCTTTCTTTATCAAGATTTCTACGATTGAATATCATCTAACACTACAATCTACAGGAAAATTATGCGTACATGTATAGTAAAAATGGATCACTGACAAATTTTATCTTTTTCAAGTTTTTTTTTTTGTCATTGATTGTTCTGGAGTGCATTTTTTCCCCCTGGGCTTCATTTTTACACTACACTTGAGACGCTGATAGCACAAAATGCCACGCAGCTCAGTGCCTCTAAAGGACCTATATCAAGTAGCATTACAAAACCTGAAAAGGTCTGCAAACCACAGAATTAATGTTAATGCACAGCTCTAAATAGCAGGGAGAAGCACAATTTTGTGCTACTTTGGAAAGCATCTAGTGATTTTTGACGATTTACCTTTTCTTTACCACATTCGCTGAATTTTTAAATACAATGAAAACAATGAGAATGGATTTACTTATCCCTCCTAATCCTAATCCTCTTAATCAATTAAATACCCTGTTGACAGGTCCAGAAGGTCATTCAAACCTGAATGAAAGGACAATTGTGCAAAAATGGCAAATTGAATAAGAATCCTGAATTGAACACAAGAGTTCACGTTAGAAATGTGCAAAATAATCAGTTATATCTAATCTTTCAAACTTTCAAAGAAAGGGAGGATTTTTTTTTTTGGGGGGGGGGGGAGGGGGGTTAACAGCATACACAGGTGAGGATTGTCTTTTTTCCCCTCAAATTTGGCATGATCATTCCCAAGCCCTTCCTCATTGGAAACTGAGTTAAAATACTCACCAATAACTTAACTGTTCACATGATTAATTGATAATCATTATAATAAGTCTATTTCTATTACTTATTACTGTCCCATCATAATTTATTACTTATTTATTTATTTATTCATTTATTTATTAAATATATATACATATAT
>JZLH01S0157255.1:30569-48828 GCA_001188425.1 Eucidaris tribuloides
AAACTAAAGACATTCAGAATCTATCATTGCATGACTTTGGGGCATAAAGCTTTCAAATGACAAAAAACTAGTTTGGTCTCGATATAAATGTACTTACTTTCCCAGCAGAGGCAAAAAACTGGCCATCAGCGGAGAACTTGAGGTGGTAGATTGCTGTAGCCGTCCTGTCAATGACAAGAAAAGAAAGGAATGGAGACAAAATGTTATCAACAGGAAATTAGACCAGTTGCCTCCGAGATTCTGAAAATCCCATACAGTGGACACAGGGCCCATTGGGTTCCTGTAGCCAGTGGTTTAACAAGAGGGATAGAGATCATTAGAATGTCATACCTGCCAACCAGTACGATTTTTCCAGGGCAGTCCTGTCCTTATTACAGTTACTAGGCGGTGCCTTCAACAACAAAAACGTTGATTATAATAAGAATAGAACATGAATGACTAAAATAAATGAGACCAAATGCCCTGGTTACTACAGTGATTTTAACACAATGTCCAAATTGTAATGGAAATGACGTGTTTACATTCACTGGTGAGTGACGGAACAAAAGGTATGTTTTATTCATGTTTTTCTCATAAGGAAACCTTTGTTTAGCTGTTTCAAATATTTTTCTCATTCGAATTCTAATTTCATTTTTCTCATTATGTAACCTTTTAATTGTTTACCATACCGCCTAATAACTGTAATAAGACCAGAACTGCCCTGGAAAAATCGTACTGGTTGGCAGGTCTGGAATGTGCTTCAAGATCCATTACAACCTACTGAATAGACCAAAGCTGAACAGCACAGCTTCTCAAAGTCTGGAACGCGGGCATGCACCCCGCTCCCCCCCCCCCAAGAAAAAAAAAATCTTATGAACTTATGACAAAGCTGTGAAATTTATTACCACCTCTTGTTTGTTGTATTTACAAGGGAAAGAAGGCAAGGCTCTGCCTTTTACATTTTTCTTTTTAATTATAACAATGCTTCATAATGCATTGATCATCATCACATTTTATGATAAAAGGAAATTGTAAATTGTATGCCCAGTTACTGTATGTTATACATAACTCAAGGTACTGGAAATGATGAGGGCACTGAACATGTTATTGATTGATCTAATATCAGATAACTTTTTTTATCCAACATCAATACGATGATGGTGAAATAGGAAAAACTATTTTCTAAATCAGACAAACATGCACACTGTGTATATTTACATGTAGTTTTGTTAGTTGTTTTTTCTGAAAATCATATTGTTTTCCACAAATCGGTCTGCATAACAAAGCAATAACAATATAAATAAAAAATAGAAAAAAGATACATTCAAGTACCCCCAGGCAAGAAGGGAAATTGTGATTGAATTACAGAGCCCTGGCATCCCGAAATTCTGTCATTATTATTCCATGTGCGCGACGTTGTTTGAATCGCTGTCCTGTAGATGATGTTGTTGGTGTGCATGTGATAGCACCACTTGTTTGTGAGTATTTATTTCTTCAAATGGGGTGGGGGGAAAACTGATAGAATCAAGCATTGTGATACTCGTCTAGCCTGGAGAACAATGTCAGAGTTCCATACAGATAGAATTGGGATGGGGGGGGGGGTTGGAGACTGGGGATGAACAATAGACTTAAAGGTAGCAGTAAATGCATGTTGAAAAACTGTACCTCCTAATTTGTTGCCGGATGGACATTTTGTGCTATTTCTATTGTACATGGACAGGCTGCCAACTCTCACGCAATGAGCGTGAGACTCACGCATTTTGGCAGTTTCTCACGCCAATATTTTGTTTGATTTTTCACGCATTTCTATGTTACCTCACGCAATTGGACTCTTTCGTTATTCATTGGCCTATGGGAGTCTCATGCTCTCATGTTCACTGAGATTGGCAGCCCTGGTATAGCCATGTTTTCAACTACGGGGATCACAGAAAAGTGCAATATATATCCTTCAATTTCTTCAAGGGAAGTCACATAATTACAATGTCAGTCACAGTATGTGTCCTCAGTCACTGATTAGGTACAGTTGAACCTGTCCATAGTGGCCACGTACCCAAGGAGGAAAAAAAAAGTGGTCTTTATACACAGGTGGCTGCTATAAGCCATGTCCACATGATCGGACAGAAGTTGCTTGTGACCGGTCATAACTTTTATCGGTAATAGCGTGGGATATAAAGTTGCAGTGAGAACGATTGTCGGACATAACTCTATTGGATATAGCGCGACTTATACCCGACGATTTATATCCGAAGAAGACCAGACATAAGTCCGGTAATAAGTTATTACCGGTAATAACAAAATACGTGTGGATTGTAAATTTTGTGCTGTCGGACATAACTGTGACCTTTTATGCTAATCCAAACTGGTGGCTTCAACTTTTCATTGTTAACCAATTCACATATCACGCAATTTCGGTCAGAGGTTACGACCCGATAACACCTTGACACACGTCATTTCCTGTCTGCTATTACCGATGATAATGTGAGTAAGCTTTATCGGGCATAAACATGTCGGATATAAGTGTTATTACCGACGCGTGTGGACATGTTGGTGGATCAACTGAAATTTTTTTAATATGTTGGACTTATGCCTGACAAAGATATGACCGGTAATAACTGCCTTTGTGAACACAACTATAGACAAATTTTTAAACATAAACATTGGGATTAATTCAATAGCCAAGTGGCTGCTGTAGAGTGGTGACGACTACAGCAGGTTTGACTGTATTTCACCCATTTCTGATTACATTGCACTATGTAGGCTACTTTATAAATTTTACAATTTTTGGCTTGCAGTTATGTATCCACAGCAAAGGGACAATTTTGAAAATGAATGTATAAGATAAAGTGGAAATTCACACGACCTATTACTAACAAATAAATCATTGATTTTCCTCCAACATATTAGCAGTGAGCTAAGACTAAAAGAGCTGTCTTTTGGAGACAAAGAAAATTTGTATCCAAAACAAGAGGAAGAATGCAAACTGTTGCAGAATCATCTAGTTCCTTTTCCAAGAATCATAAAGTGTTTTTCCCATGCCGATTAAGTAAAATCTTCATATTTTTCTTCCTGTTTTGCTGGATTTTCTGCAATCTTCTGCTAATGTGTAATCTACACTCTTTCTTTTACTTAGCTCTTCTTGAACGTAACTTTGCACAAGACTGGATCACTGTTATAAAGTGGTTTCTATTATCATGCAATACTTTGCATTAGCATAGCTGTCACTGTGTCAGACAAACCAAGGGAAGTTTTATTCACATCACATCCGAGGATAATCAATATCTTGTGCATTCAAGTTCCCAGTGGAACATGATGAATATATTAGAATCAAATTTCAGTATGAATTGGAAAACAGAAAACATATCTCTCAGAAGTTTGTATAAAAAAAAATATGATGCAAAATTGTTGGTGACAAAGTAAATTACCTACAAAACCACACATTATCAATAGACGCAGAATGAATGATGTTGAGTCTATCTAATACATAACATATGGGTAAGATGAGGCCACTTTATTTTCGGTAGACATTTGACATTACCTGTCTACACTTTAAGACACAAGTTGATATTGTGGAGCTTCAATTTAAAAAAAATATCAAACTTTATATCTGAGCTAGCATAGTAGTGTTTTACATGGACAAATAAACACCCTAGAATACAAAAGTTTGGAAAGTTATGCTTCCACTGGAATAAACATCACTACTGACTTATTAATGTCCTGGAGTATAAAATAGCCTACATCACATACATGTAAGTCTATGGGAGGAAATTGGCAAGGTGAATCTGGTCAACCCGAGTACTATTCACAGATTTTCACTTTTTTAAAGCACTAAACAATCATTTTGAAATACAATTTTCTTGCAGGGCTTCATTTTTAGCCCTTATCAAAGACACTTTACAGTATGGAGGATTATGTACACTGTAGCTCACATTTTGATTTAAACTGTGGTCATTGTTAACTTGTGTCTTTAAAACTTCCATTCATTTAGGCAAGACTGTCAAAATCCTTCAAATTACTGCAACATTAATCAACACTGACATGCACTTGTTCCGCTAACAAATGATGAATGTAATGTTTTGGCATTTTCATGCAACGATAAAGAGTTGTGGTTTTTCAGGCTCAATGAGTAAGATACTGTAGAATCAAGGTTAACAGAAGAATCAGCTTATGGTGGAAATTTTTAGTAGTGGTTCTTAGTAGCTTGATGCTATCAAGGTGAAGCTCTTTGGTATTACTGTATACGCCATATACTGTATTTCGTGTCCATTATTTTCATGATTTTGCTTCAAGACTGGGAATTTGCAAGAGTATATTTTCGCGATTTTATTGTATTTGCATTCACTTTGTACAGAAATATCATGAAGTGAAATTTTTCGCGTTAAGTCCCAAAATTCACAAAAATAAAAGCACCGTGAAATATTCAGCGTATACAGTATACCACGAATCATGCAATCCAATACGGCAGCCAAGGGCACAGGCTGGTTTGGGCATGGGGAGGTGGAACTCAAAGCCCAAGTATAGTTTTGGTCGATCAAACAAAATTTTTGTCAATCTTTCACAAAGTATTCTTTTGTCACCCTCGACATCAGAAAACAACATCAAACCTACTCAAAATTGTTTATTGTGACAAATTACAATGTTTGAATTAAAGGAGAGCATCTCGTGGCATGCAAATTACCTATGGGAAATCTCGGGGGTCCCCCCTCCCCCCTCCGAGATTTTACATTTTCAGTAATTTCTCAAAAATGGGAGAGTTTCAGAGCGAGCAATTTTCAGGGCATTGATAGATCATATAGGTGTATCTAAAAAATACTGAAAAAGTTTATTGTAGAGCTCACATACTATATGCCATATGTTTTGCATACATACATTTTTGCAATTTCGCTATAGTTAAGACAGTGATTTCGCACAAGTTTATTTTCGTAATTTTATACACTTTGTACAGGCACATCAGGAGGTAAAGGTTGTCGTAGATGTTTAGTCTTGAAATTTGCAAAAATAAAACCAATGCAAAATATTCAGCATACACAGTACAATACAATCCTTTGACTTCAAAACACAGTAAAAGATGTGTACCACAAATTTTTTTGGAAATTATCAACATAAATTAACAAGGGCAAAAAATCACTTGCCAACATTCTGGTACATAAAACAGATTACAGGTTAATGAACTTTTATTCAGTATCATTTAATTAGATCAGCCTGATGTCTTCCGACCAAGTATTTTTAACTCCACAAGGCACTGTTTTGAGGCATGCTAAATTATCTATTAATGTGATGATATTCACAGGTGCTAATTAACAGGAGGGTATAAAATTTCCTCTAATTATGATTCAGATCTTGATTAAAGTCTGACAGATCAGTTTAAACAGAATTAACAGTTTTTCGTTTATCGTATGAACAGAGTCTTAAATCATCACGTCGACGAGAAAAGTCTGAAGATCTAAATCAGGATTTTCCGACGGATACCGAAAGCACAGGACAAGTTGCAGGATAATGACCCTGCTGGTTCAGGTGTGGGCATAAATACATGTTTTTGTGAATTTCATAAGAGACATGCACATAAAGGCCTGCACACAAAAACATTTGCCAGTGAAATAAAACATGTGAAAAACACCATGTTTCGTATTAAAAGCAATGGTGTGCAGAACTCCTGACGAAGTATTTATATATACAGGGTGGCCAGAAGAATGCTACGAGTATGATCGCTAATTTCTTCAACCATTATCGGCAAAATGTCATTAATTTTTATTTCGTTGGTTAGAACATTCTTTCTCAATAAAATGATACAAGATCATTAATTTTGAGTAAGGCGTTTTGATTCTAGGCCATTTTTCGGAGGCAATGCAATTTCCTAAATTTGCCAATTTTCAACAGCGGGGCGTCATCGAACGCCGTAGATATTCTGCCTCGTCAGCTTGCCATACGGACAAACGCGATGACAATGGAGATGTAGCTAGCATCGTCTTCTTTATGAAAGCGAGGGCATTCCAGCCCTTTGTCATCACGGTTTGTCCGGTATGGCAAGCTGAGACGCCAGAATATCTCGGCGTTCCGATGACCGCCGCTGTTGACAAATTGGCAAATTCCGGAAATTGCATTGCCTCCGAAATATGGCCCTAGAATCAAAACGCCTTACTCAAAATCAATGATCTTGGTATCATTTTATTGAAAAAAGAATGTTCTAACCAACAAAATAAAAATTAATGACATTTTGCCGATAATGGTGAAGAAATTAGCGATCATACTCGTAGCATTCTTTCCGGGCCACCCTGTATAGGGCCGTTTTCTTCCCTGGATTGTAATATATGTGACTGTACTTTTTTTTTACTGCTCAGACAAAGTACTGTGAATTCAACACATTTTTGCTTGACCACTAGTCACTGAAAGCTCAAATTTTGCTGCAACTTTGAGGTAACACATGGGAAGTTAAGTCTGATTCCCAATTGTATAGTCTGATGTTGCTGTGCAGCTGTATAAAAACTAATTGCATACATTGAAGTTTGTTTCTACAAGGACTGAAAACATAAAAATAGAATAAGGAGCTAAAAAGAGATATCAAGTGTGAAGCATTTTTATTACCCGTTTTATTTTCTTCTCTTAACTTTTTTGTTTGTTTGTTTTTATGCATCTGTTATGTGCTTATATGAAAATTGCATGTACATCGAAAGTTACTGTAAATTAATGTTTCGTGCTGGCAGAGTTTGGTAAAATTTTGCGTGTTTTTAATTTTGCAGACAGCCAAAGTAGCCCAATTACGAGAACAACATTACCTTGGTAGCCAACCACACATGCATACACTGTTCATACCAAGTCCAAATACCTAACAAGAAAAGCAAAAACCCAACGCTTTTTGCTCTGCAAGAATATTCGCATGTTTTTATTTTCATACTATCATCAAAAAGCGCAAAATGCGCACAATTTTCACACCGCAAAATATTCCACGTTTACAGTATATTCTGTATGCAATATGTTGCTGAGAAATGCATGTACTATGAGCTCCTGATATTGCCAACTACCAAGGCCTATGCTTTTGAGATGATTGCTTTTTAATAGGTACACTTCCACATCAGCGTTTACTAACCATACCAGTAAACAGTCACACTTCACTGCAATAATTGTGTGATTTACTGAAATCAAAATTTGCTTGGGTAAAACAACTGCGTATATTTATGTACACAACTACACATACATGTTGATTACCATGGGCTGAACAGCAATTATGGTTGATAAATCATTAATGATATCCACCAGCATTTTAAAAATAATGTACGCATTAGGTCTCATGCAAAAGTATTTGAAATTTAGTAAAGCTGGAATGCATTTCTAGAGACAAACGAAGCCGACGATAATTACTACTCTTGTGAATAAGCATGAATGTGCCATTAAATGCAGCAGGCGAGAGAGTCGCCGACTGTCATTGGCTCCAGACCTAATCAGTGGGAATGTTGCCAATAATAGAGTTCATAACAAGATATACACTGTGGCCCAGAGAAAAGTGTACACTTTATTTAAATTCCCCTTTCATTATTCAAGAAAAATTACTATTTTCCCGTTCATCTGATAGCACGTTCCTTTCTCAGCAATACGTACATCACTCGGTAGTTTTCATTTCAGAGGCAATTTTACAAAGCAGTGCATTCCAGCTTTTCTAGCGGTACGGCAGTAATGAGGCGTGTTATTGATGGCGTCCTATAGAAATTACACGTAAACTGGCGTGCGCATACCAAATTTACATTGGCTAACAAAAATGGCCCTAAAATGGAACGTACCCAACCAAAAAAATGACCTTTGTGTTATTCTACTCACCAAAAAATAGTTTATGAGATGAACCCAATAAAGATGAGCGAATTAATTTGGGAAATAACCATAAATGTAACTGCTCCGTTGTTGTTTTTTCTGGGCCACCCCGTATAGCACTCTCGCCAAGTACCCATCTTGATCAATACACGGACAGAATAACTGTTTCAATTTGGAGAACGGAATCAATTTATTTCCCATTCAATATTTAATGATGCCGCAACATTCACAGGTCATGGAACCTCTATACCAACCCAGACTACCAGGTTGAGACACCAAGGGCTAATTAGCGGTCGTAAACTAAAATTCATTGATGCGTGGAACATACGTTAGTATGGGGAATGTAAATTTGGATGCTTTGGATGACTGGTGTTGCTCCAGAGACATTTGTCATTTTGTGGAAACTGTTGTAGTTACTCCCACGACCACAAAACATATTTTATCGGTGATAATGCAAGATTAGGTTCATATTATAACCATGCAAAGGGCTGACAATAATTACACACATGACCTACTTATTACATCTCTCTGTTTTTTTGTCGGTCTGTCTGTCTGTCTGTGTGTCTGTCTTTTCTCTCTTAACCAGTACATGTAGTTTGACAGCTGAGCTATGACCTACATTACAAATAAGGTGTCAGTAACTTTACAACATCTTTAGAACATATATTTGTGTCCAAATACACACAATAATACAGATAATGATGTTACCGACTACTGAGGATTCCACTTAATACAGAGGAAATGAATACTTTAAAAATAATGTGTATATGTTGGAATTGTTTATAATGAGCCTGATGATAAAAGCAAAGGATTTGTGTCTCCAAAAGGATAAATCTTAGCTAGATTTCTGGAATGTTTAATTTAATGAAATTTAATTTTAAGAAAAGATATTAGTACTGTATATAAAGAGAAATCTTGATAAATACTGTAAAGCACAAACCTCAGAGACATAAGACAGACATTTATAAGCAATGAGATGATAGTTATGAGATTATATTGTAATACACGTATGTATCACATATATTGGATTACTGACGAATAAAATTATATCTCTCAACATGTAAGGCAAACATAGCTATAAAGTTAAGATGGGAATGTAAGCTGCTTTATCCTTCTGTAAGTACTCTAGACATCAACACTTCCATTAATTACACTGGAGTTATTGTTATGTCTATATTGCTTTCAGTTTCATTTGTTAATGATATGTAAGACAAAAGGGGGGAGGGGATACATATGTGCTTTTCTTCTCCAGTTAAATACATGTACATGTACATGTACATGTAATGTTCACTGTTTTCCCATATTATATTGATAATCAATACACAATCAGTAAAAGTAATTTGAGCAGATTTACTCATGTCGTAACATTCAGTAAATCAGTAATCTAAATTTATTCAGCTAGGTGATGAATGGTTCATAGAGGTCAAGTACCCATAGAATCCTGTCACATGTTTTCACTTCCAGATTGCAAACAGATAAATATATACATACAGTGTATGTTTCAAATAATGACACATTAATACAATGCATTATGTGGTCCCTTCCTTTTCCATCTTTTCTAACCCCACCCCATTTCTAGGTATTTCCTAATGAGTGATGACATACTTGTACATAATTACATCTCACTAGTACAATCTTTGCCCAGATTCAGAAATATCTATGTCAATTGTATGCATTTTTTTTTTGAGGTCACCTGATCAAAGTGCACACAGATAATTACAGTGTTCACGGTGAAGAGTAGCCCGCTAGCCAATGACTAGCAAAAATCATGGCGGACTACCCAAAATCTGAAGCAACTAGTCTACCAGGCTAGCCAAAATATTAATTTAGTGTTGCATGAAACATTTTAAAAAATATTCAGTTTTTGGGGGAGGGCTAGTAAGAATTTTGGCGGATTACCCAAAATTTAAGCTACAGTAACTAAACTAAAAGTAAAACAAAAAGTTAAGCGCGACCTCTGAATTAACATGTGTGTACGTGTATCTTATTTGCTTGCCTTGAACTTGGTCATATGTATGGTCTGCTGTCATACGATCAGTGTTGAACTTTCTCCAAAATTATTGTATTGAACTACAAGTACTTTAGCCCTTTTGTGGCCAGATTAATATTGTATCATGCGGTCCCTTTCTCTTCTACCTTTTCTAACCCCACCCCCTTTCCAGGTATTTCCCAATGAGTGATGACATACTTTCATGTACCCATATACATAATTATATCTCGCTACAAACTTTGCCCAGATCAGGCAACAGAAATATCTATGTCTATTGTATGCAAGTCATTTGTAGGTCACCTGATCAAAGTGCACACAGATCATTAGTATGTGTGTTGGTGTGTACACAATTGCTTGCCTTGAACTTGGTCATGTGCATGCTTTGTTGTCATAAGATCAGTGCTGAACTTTGTTATGATTTCATTTATTGTGTTAATAATTAATGCAAGAAAGCATGAATCCACACAGAATTTGTGTTCATCAAAAAAGACAAGTTTTCTAATTTTATGCATAACTTTTAAACAACCTGAGAGCTTGCCCAACCTACAGTGTAGCAACAACTAATTTAGTATTGAAATATAATAGGCCTAAACAGATTTATGTAATAGCTTGTTACTAGGCCCCCCAAGGAAGAAACATCTATAAATTTGAATAAAAGTAAACTGGTCTATTTCAAAGTGAAACACAAAAATTATGGTAAGCCACTTGTGGTACTACTAAAGTTGCTCAGGTCGAACACAGTAATCCTTGAGGTCACTCCAAAAGGAGTTAAAGTCACTATTTTCACTCTAAAATCATCAACATTTATCAAAATTCACCCTGAATTCATTCTTAAAACTTCTTATAAAATTCAGCCCATAAAGAGCAAACTTTTCACTTTTTTTGTTTAAAGGCATTGTATAACAGTGTTTCCAGTTTAAAAAATCGGAGCTACATGATTCCCCATGCTACAAGTGTCTTTGATACGGTCTAAAAATGAAGCCCTGAAAAAATTGCAGTGTAAAACAATCATTAAGTGGTTTAAAAAAGTGAAAATCATTGAGAGACCATTCCAGCTTTTCTCCATAGACTGCTGTGTTGCAGAATTTCCTATCGCCCGATATAAAATTAATGTGCCAATTTGTATCTGCACATATTGTACTAGTGACAGCATAACTGTTCAAACTTTTGTGTTCTTGGTGTTTATTTGTCCATTCAAACACTGTCAGATATGTCAGATAGCAAAGTTCGACAACTTTTTAAACGGGTCTTCCACACTGTTATATAGTGTCTTTAAAGTAGACCTTGCAAGTTACAAGTATATCTTTACACAACTGAATGCAAGCTGAAACAATATTTTCTGCACTTTGTAGAGCCACAATTGTCTTGCCATAATTACTATAATTTCAAAGAGTACTTTACATTTAAGAAATTAAGATCACAATATATTTTTTTGTGGAACATCCCCCAGATCATTGTACTGAACTACAAGCACTTCAGCCTTTTTGTGACCAGCAATGACAGAGAAGAGAACGATTGTGAAGACTTTTGTTCGACACTTGATCGGAGGAAACAAATGTTATCACTCACGCTGGAGCTCTCTCAAACTATTTTTAACCCGATCAGCCAGCAGTGATTCCCCGACTTGACAGGTTAACGTGATACATCCATCATCTGCGGCCATGAAATATGTAAGGTGGCTGCAAGGAACCAAACACTACATCAACATGTTGCCGATTTTTTTTCTCTTTCTCTACTACACTTTGTGTCTTCTCATTAAAAATAGCATGTTCCTGGCACCAAGCATTTCCAGTTTGGTGCTTTTACTTATGACAAGCTCTGCCACTAAAGGCTCTGCCACGTAAAGGCCAACTGCTGAGATGCCATTCCATCACAGAAAGTACTGCATCTTTTTACTCTTTCGTTACGAACAGACTGTCTTAAAATGTACGGTAATGTTGATGAATCAATCATAAAAAGAGTAGGCAAAGTGGAAAGGCCACAATAAAACACAATTACTGAATTTTATAATATACCCAATACCCAATGCCTTTTACTTTGCATGGTGGAAAAAAATTGGTGCTATTTGCATCATTTCCATCATTTGAAGTGGGTGTTATTCAATTCAAAATGCAGGGCTCCACACTAACCTTTTTGGCTAGTTGCCCAATTGGGCAAGCAAACTTTTGTTTTCATTTATTTATTTGCTCAAACAATACGTTTACATCCCAAGTGAACAAAATGCTTGCTAATCGTATAACTGTAGAGATAGTACCTTGTCGAATTTGTTTTTACACATTTTACTCCTTTCAAATTTACACAAAATTGAAACTGAAATGGAAAAATAAGTCTTTAATACTTTCTTCTTGATTTTAGAGTTGAAAATATTTATTTGCCCATTCAGGCAGGTAAACTTAACTTCCATAAATTTTGGTCAGGGCAAGTGGGTACATGTAAGTGCTAGCATCGAACCCTGCAAAATGGCTCTCTATTTCCCTGGTTATTCTAAAGAAATTAGAATAATGTTTAGATTCTTAATCCAGTCGTACAATACCAGGGTTTCCAGCATTTCATGGAAACAAATTTCCCTGCTGGAAGTTAAAGATTCCACGATCTTCATTTTGATGTATTACTTGCTTCGCCTATTTTTTCTTCGTCTCTTGTCCATAACACGGACACAAAGCAAGAAAGTTGTCGGACCACTGTACAAATAAAATTCGCTGTTTTTTTTTCCAAGTTAAGGGACTTTTCTCAAATTCCCCAACTTTTCCCTTCAAGACTGGAAAAGGAAGGAGTCAGATCGTCCCTGATTTCCAGATTGGCTTGGAACCCTGAATACATACTCGGAAGGAATTGATTGTACATGTAATACTATCTGGGATAGCACTCTTTTGCTCAGAAGAATATTGGTACATAATGTACAGGTACATGGATGTTTTCATCATTGGGCATGTAAGTCTCAGCAAATCTGCAAATTTGGCAATGAAAGACTTAAAAGTAAAGCCTCACAGCCATGAAATCTCTCTGAGTGCCAAACGCTCAACCAAATTAAATTATGCAACACGATTAAAGATAAAATGCACAAAATTGAGTGATAACATCTCAAGTGTGAACATTGTCAAATTTCTTTCCAATAGAAGGAGTGACATTCTACTTTTTTGTTCACTCTCGAAAACCATTTTGCACAAATCTATTTAACAACACATCAAATTCATATTCATTTTGATGACACCGATGCAATGTATCTCAAAATCTTTCACACTGCTGAGCAGGTTTCTTCAGTGACTGGCTGAACTTTTAGCCATCGAATGCTAAAATCTCGAGTGGGAAACTATTTTTGAAGTTTGCGAGGACAAATAGGTTTTGTATCGATTGCAGTTAGAAGCTCCGCAGTGCTAACTTCGTTTGCATTGATTTGGGGGAGACATGACATGAATCAAATGCTGAGGAAATGTCAACTGTATCATCCGTTACCATGGTAATGTTTCACTCCACATGTTTGGGTGTTTTCTTGTTAACCAGCACAGTATCAAGGGAATTCCATTTTCATGAATTTGGTGGGTACCATTACCACATCCATTTTGTGTGAATTCTGTGCATAACTGTAACCATAATGCAACTGTATGCAACGTGACAAAATGACTCCGTAAGAAAAATGGCCTGGGATCATTCATGAAGTGGAGATAATTCATGTACAGACTTATCCAGGGCAATATTCTTTCATTACTCTGACAATGTCATTGACTTGATGAACCCAAAATATGCCACTTCATCTTGTGGTCAAATTCTACACTGTAGCCGTGTCCACACGATCGGACGTAAGTTGTTTGTGACCGGTCCTAACTTGTGTCGGTAATAGCATCGGATATAAAGTTGCAGTGAGAACGATCGTCGGACATAACTCTATTGGATATAGCGCGACTTATACCCGACGATTTATATCCGATGAAGACCAGACATAAGTCCGGTAATAAGTTATTACTGGTAATAACAAAATATGTGTGGACTGTAAATTTGCGCTGTCGGACATAACTGTGACCTTTTATGCTAATCCACAGTGGTGGCTTCGACTTTTCATTGTTTACCAATTCACATATCGTGCAATTTGGGTCAGAGGTTACGACCCGTTAACACCTTGACACACATCATTTCTGGTATGCTATTACCGGTAATAACATGAGTAAGCTTTATTGGGCATAAACATATTGGGTATAAGTGCTAATACCGACACGTGTGGACCCGTTGGTGGATCAACTGAAAATATTTTAATACATCGGACTTATGCCTGACAAAGATATGACCGGTAAAACTGCCTTTGTGAATGCAGCTTGTATCTCTATTTCCATATTCTGTTTTGGTGCTGTTTTTAAATAAGATATCTTGTTGCATACCAGACATAGAGTCTTTAGCTAAGTTCACACCAAATGAAATGGCTATTGACTTGTATTATATATCTAAACTTTTTATTTAACCCAGCATTTTTACTGAATGAATCTAATATTTTGGAACAGAGAGCCCAACTTGACATTAACAACTGTCACCAACACTGTAGAAAGGGTTCATATAAACAAGTCAAACTAGAAAACGTTAATGACGTAGCGCTCATCCGGCATCTCGCAACATCATATATCCGAAATTTCATGTGGTACAATTTTATACTGGTCAAAAAATTGAAATTTGATGTCCCGGAAGGAACATGAATATAAAAAAATTAGAGTGAGAAAAATATTAGTTTCATGCCCCGGAAGGGACATGAAAAAAAATAAAATAATAATAAAAAATAATAATAAAAAAATATACATTTTATTTGTGATTTTGAATTTGCATAAATTAGCATAATTAATGAATTTTGAAATTTTGTGTACAAGTTTTGAAGCCCCCACCTAGCCCTATCATATAAAAAAATCAGAATGAAAATTGGTCAAGAAATGAGGGAGAAGCAATTCCTGTTATTTTTGGAATAAATATGCATAAATTACCATAATTAATTAATGGAGCAACAGTTAAAAATTCTGGGTAGAAGTTTAGTGTACCAAGCTTAGCTCTACCAGATAAAGCAAACTAAATCAAAATTGGCTGAGAAATGAATGAGAAGAAGCATTTTTTTGTGATTTTACTTGTGATTTTGAATAAATTTGCATAAATTTGCATAATTGTTAATTTTAAATTTGCATAATTGATTAATTTCAAAATTTTGTGTAGAAGTCTTGAAGCCTCCACCTAGCCCTATCAGATCAAACAAACAGAATGAAAATCGGTCAAGAAATGTGGGAGAAGAAACAATTTTTGTTATTTTTGGAATAAATTTGCATAAATTACCATAATTAAGGGAGTATAATTTCAAAATTCTGTGTACAAGTTTGATGTGCATAACTCAGCCCTACCAAATAAAGCAATCACAATCAAAATCGGTTGAGAAATGAAGGAGAAGAAGCATTTTTTGTGATTTCGAATAAATTTGCATAAATTAACATATATAATGAATTTCATGATTCTGTGTAGAAGTTTTAAATCCCCCACCTAGCCCTATCATATGAAACAATCAGATTCGAAATCGGTTGAGAAATGACGAAGAAGAAACATTTTCAAAACTGTGGATGGACGGAAGGACGGACGGACGGACGGACGACGGACGCCACGCCATGGCATAAGCTCATCAGGCCCTTCGGGCCGGATGAGCTAATAAAAACAGAAAAAAAACATACATTATATTATTTTCCATAGGAATCAATCTTAAAATGTAGTTCAAGTTCACTTATGCTTGAAAGAAAAGGTCAATATTGCCCTTGAGCTTGCTCGATAATCTTTCTTTGTGATCACACTGTAAAAAATTGTTCACAATAGCTCTACCCACCATATCACTACATAAAAGATCCTGAATTGCCTAACCCATCATGAACCAATTGTCAAAATCAACTAATATGTAGTGACATTGGTACTGTTAAACTTAAAACTGAAGATTTAGTTCCTTTATTCTCTTGAATTTCAATAAACCTAGCCAAAAGCAGCAACCAAATATTTGAACAAGGGATAATCGTTGCTATCATTCAAGTAGATTTTAGGGGGAAAATGTACGGAGATCTTGCAAATCGTAATTCCCTATATACATGTACACATACATACAATTTCAACTTTAAAAAAAAAATGTGATTTTGAGGTGGTAATGCTTGCGATGCATTTTATGTATTTATTTCTTCAGTTGGCAAGTTTGTTGATAAACATTTATGAGTTTCTGATAGCATGTAGGTCAATGTTGGTCAAATACCATGCTGTCATAATAATTTAAAGCAATAAGCATCACTGGGGAATGTCCAAACTATGTACAACTTACATCATTCGGTTGAAAATTTATAGGTCTCATGAACTAGTACACCCCCACTAGGGACGGATAAGTCCATAAAAGCAAGACATCCTACCCAGTTCTGACAAAGTGCGGGACATCTATTCCAGATCTGTCGCATACGCCACTACCACATGAGCTTAAGATAGACATAACCGATGAAGTTACATTACACCAGCCAGTAGCCCGATTCGTCAGTGGCGGCGGAAGGCCAAATATTTAGGGGGTACAGCAAAAGTTAAATAACAGATCCAAAGTTTACTAAAAGTGGCATGTTCATTCGCGTCAAATCCTAAGGTCGGCGCCTGGGGGGGGGAGGGGTGGGGGGCACGGTGAGGGGTAGCGGTGAATTTTTTTCTTCTCTCGAAATCCCAGGTCTAAAATTTTCCGCATCACACGCCAGCCGCCCACCGAAAAACTCGCCTCAGCGGCGGGAGTGACGAAAAAAAAAATTCTCCACAAATCCGCAGGTCAAATTATTAATTATTATGGTCTTTTTCCTTTTTACTTTTTCTTTTCTTTCTTTTCTATTCTTTTTCACCATGTTTTTTGAGGGGGACAGTCCCCCCCCCCTTTCTGCCGCCTATGCAATTTGTCAGGTATTTTATGGCACATTTACATAATCTTGAAATCAAACCTACAAGCCTAGTATTTCTTGCATTTATCAACACAGTCAACTGCCAGACGGGGTTCGCTATGGCTGAATATTGATCAATCGAATTTGAATTTTAAGTCCACTGTAGGTTTGTTTCAAACTCAACCTGAAAAGGCACTAGACTAAGAACAGTATGAGAGATCTTGCACTCACTTAGTACTGTACATGAAATGAAAGAAGTGTAGAGGAAGAGGTACTCTAGAGAAAAGTAAAGATTTCATGAAGTTTTAATACCACATGTTTGTTCAAAAACATTTTTTAATTCCTGTATATGCCAATTATTTGGGGGTATATTAAACCCTTTCAGACTTCAACATTTATGGTATTAATCCTGGGAGTCCCATCGTCACCAGATTATGCATTTAGTTTCTGGAGTTTTGGAATGACGGCACTGGCAGGGTTATCTACATACTTACCAAGGAGTGTCTCCAGGATTTTTTCTGGCTGGGTCACGATTATAATTTTTTTGGACCTTTTCACAACGAAATAACACCAAGATGTGATTAACCCATTGCCTCCGAGATTCTTAAAATCCCATACAGTTAACAAAAGGTGCATCTGGTTCCCATAGCAAATGGGGAAAATGTCAATTCTGGGAGGGTCATAATTATAATTTTTTGACCTTTTGAAGATTTTTCATTTTTATTTCTAATTTTATTTTTTTATTTATTTATTTTTATTTTTTTTGGGGGGGGGGGTTGGGGGGAGGGGGTGGTCGTATGACCTCCCGACCCCCTCCCCCTTGCATACACCATACTTACTTGCATTGCCAGACACACTGCCAGCTGTAACCTGGTAAAACCTCATTGGAGGTTTTGTTAGTCTCCTGTCCAGCAGCCTCATCGTTGTTGACTGTCTCCTGCTTCTCACAGGCCCACAGCTGAATGGAGTTACTGCCTGTCAAGAGTCTAGTACCTACAGGTTTGGGGTAACAAAGAGACAAATACTTGACAGATAGATCAACGATATTAGTACATGGATCTAGGTATGGAGATAAAGATGCAGAATAGTGTATAGATAAGCAGCAATAAATGGCAATTGAAAGATCAAAATCTTAAATTTTACTTGCCCAATCAGGGAAAGTAAATTTTGATCGTCATGTGAAGAAAATATCCAAAATTTTCATGTGTCACTGAAGATGGCTGGTGCAGAAATGTGGTATTTTATGACTCTTTAAATGCATAAATCCCACCTTACACAACCCCAGAATCCAAATAACAAATTTTCAATGCCATGAAAAAGCCTTTATGGTTAAAATTAGTGAGAAATGATGAATTTTGATTTTTCTTCAGGCGTGTAAATTTTTCTTTTGGGCAAGTCAAAATGTGAAAGTGTTGATTATTATGCTGTATTCGATAGATGGAACAGCTTGGTTGGGAACAAAGCCTAGTTTTCTTTTCATAACTGATAGATCTGTTAAAGCAATATTTTAAAAATCACCTGGCAATGGCATGGAATACTTTAAACCCCCGATACATAATGTCTCGAAGCAACACTAGTGTAGTAACAGCTAGAGCTG
>JZLH01S0157266.1:31341-48629 GCA_001188425.1 Eucidaris tribuloides
TTTGTTTTTCGGTACTAACGAACTTATCTCGTTTTCGAATAACGAACCTTCGGGGAAATGGAACCCTATTTTATTTTTCGGATTAAACGAACCTTCGGACCAACGAACCTTTATGTTGCTATTTTCGGACTAACGAACCTTATTTCGTTTTCGGATTAAAACGGAACCTTCCGGAAATACGAACCCTTCGATTAACGAATCCTTCGGATTCAACGAACCTTATTTCAATTTCGGATAACGAACCTTCCGGAAATAGCGAACCCTATTTCGTTTTCGGATTAACGGACTTCGAGAAATACGAATCCTATTTCGTTTTCGGATTAACGAACCTTCGGAAATACGGTTACCTATTTCGTTTTCGCGATTAACGAACCTTCGCGAATACACGAACCCTATTTTATTTTCGGAATTAACGACCTTTGGCAATAACGGACCTCGGATACGCCACAATGTTCGGATTAACGAACCCGTTTTCGTTGTTCGACTACGAACAATCGAGGTATAGGCAATTTACGTGTTTCGCGAATACGAACCTTCGAAATAAACGCACTTCGAATTAGCGAACCTTCGGAATATCGAACTGTAAACCGTATCAAAGCAGGCATTATGGTTTTGGTCAGTCTGATTAAAATTTGTCTGCCAGAAATCTTCTTTTTACGAGAAACAACTCCCCCCCCATTAAGCGACAACTCAAGAGAGTTTTTAAACTGAGAAACTTTTTTAAAATCCTCTGGCGGAGGTTGTCCTCCGGATTGTCCTCTAGGGGAACTTGTCAGGTAGGAGTCGTCCCAAGGGAGCGCTGTCCTCTGGGGGGGAGTAGTCTCATAACCACGTAACAACACATTTGCATGTAAAGATTTCAGTACATGTATTTGTGTTCATATGTTACTTCCAGATTCAAGAAGGGCAAAGTGTTGAACAAAAGGAATTGGAAGTTATTAATTCATATATTTTGCCTTTTCCACATTGCCATAATTTTTAGACTAAGACAATTTCATTTCATCGTTGCTAGTTTATTTTTTATGAAATGTGTGCTGTGTTGTGTGGCATGTGTGTGTGTGTGTGTGTGTGTGTGTGTGTGTCTGTCTGTCTGTCTGTCTGTCTGCGTGATCACTGCTTTTGCCAAAAAATTGTTCTTTCTTTTCAAACTAGTAAAATAAACACAGACTATTTCCCTGTTCTGAGAATAATACTTCAATTTCCTCATTCAAAAACACAGTAAAAAATGTATTTTTAACATTTCTTAGTATTACAATAGATAAAGGTAGCTTTTACATATTTTGTTTTGGTGTCATGACAGTCTTTTGTCTCACAAAGGTAGTTGGTAGGTAATAATATTGTAAGTCTTGTTAAATGCTTTTTCGTCAACAGATTGTGGATATGTTAATGTGGATAAGATTATTAAATGTTCACTGATGTTTGTTGATTTTACTACATTATCAACAGTTCAGATTTGAGTTTTGTTTGTAGTATTATATAATGAGAACAGTGTATATTAGCTGAAGAGAAGACCGTTTGGATAGAGAATATGACTTACAATGAGTAAATATTTTGTTTGCTTAAAATTTAAATATATCTTGAATCATTCAAACTTGATGCAGCTGTGTTCTCATTACAAATGAACACCCTTTTTTACATTTTTATGTATTTGATTAATGGAGCACTTTACTTTATTGACAAATCATGGTACAATACTAAACATATGACTTTAAAAGTGTAATTCTCAGTTTAAGTTTCAAGTTATATAAAAGTGTACAGCCATATCAACTGAAATTATGTAATTTAAATAATACAGATATGCATTCAATGTAAAATAATTGATATATGTTCAGAATTTTGTTAATTTAAGTCACCAATTACAGCATTCTAATGCTGAATATGATTCAGGAATATGTTCATCCTGGGATAATTATTTATACTGCATGTTTATTTTCCTGCTTCCTTAAGAAGACGCTGCATTAGAAGACATTCTTCTGCTGTTCCTGTGTTATTATTAATGTATACTGTATTGGTATGTCAGGAAAATAGGGATATGATAATAAGAAACAAAATCTTCTCCATCTATTCACTTGTATTTGATTTTGTTTTCTTATTTCCCTTTTCCCCTGGAGTAATATTTCATGATTTTTTTTCGGTCTGAATACTTGGTATACTTGTGTATTGTACGCTTAGGCATCAGGTCTCTATGAAAAAGGGCATGATTCTTGTTTCCACCTGTCTGAAAAAAATAGCTTATGCCATATCGGTAAGTTTGTTTTCTTATATAATCAAAATTTAATTCCCTTCCTACCTAAACAACTGTTACTTTTGGAATTGCCCTCACCAATCCATTGGACTTTGTGTATTGTTGAACCATAGATACTACAAACGTGAACCATCTGATGTTTTAAACATTTGTAACCCATGATTTAAAACACCCCTGACATAACACACTCTCATTTTCCAACAGGGACTGAGAATTAAAAAGTAGACAACCTTAGTATGCTCCACCCTCCCAAACGCTTTTGTCTTCTCTGTTAAAGTGATGTTAACCTGTGTTAACTCTATGGGATTTTCAGAATCTCAGAGGCAACGGGTTAAAGAACAGTGACATGATTGGGCGAAGTTCAAAATGTTACAAGAACCAAACAAGTTGAAACACATACCAATGTATGTGCTGGATAGGGAGTGTATCAACTTTATTCAGGCTGGAAGGAGTTGTCTTGAATTTATTTACTTGAGGAGAAACACACATTCATTTAGCGGTAATGAATTCAGATTTGAATCTTGATAGAAATTGAACCTATACATGTATAATGAATTTGACAGTCATGGTTCTTATATAGTAAAGTTCTGTACAACAAAATAATAAAAGTTTGACTGTGAAATTTTCACAGCAGAAACTTAAAACAATATAATTTATTGTGTCCTAAATTAAGGTTTTCTTCCAATCTCGTTATTCCTCTTTAAATAACAGTGTAGTATACGAAAATGAGAAGAACATATGTATACACGTATTTACTGAAAATAAGATTTTCTTCAACTTATTTTAAAATACAATTTCAGACATAATTGTTTTTATATGCTTTCCTTTCTGATTTAATGTGAACATTTAACATTTCTAACTAAAGAAAAACAATTTTAAACAATAATAAAAGTAAAGTGTGTGTACATACAGTTCTGTTTGAACTAAAATTGTTATATTCATGTAATAAAATGGAATTTCAAAGAATATGTCATGTTTATTTTACAATGTTAATACACTTAATATGTACATTTAATGAAATGTACTAAGAAAAGTGATATAATTTCATTTGTATATGTCTTTTTCTTGTAATTTTAATTTACTCAAATCTTGTGCTTGAAAAAGATGAATGTATGGTGTACGCACATTACATTTGAGTCAAATAAAATAGTAAATTTAACATTTTGTTACTCTTTCTTTCTTTGCTTTCATGTCACATGCTCACAAAAATATCCTAGAACTTCCCCAAACAGTTATGAATAATACCAGATTATTTTCAGGCCACAAAACTGCAGTTATATCACAATTTTAGTGAGTGCCTAATTAGATATACCACTGAACTGTTGGATCTTGGAATTTGAAGATTTATAATTTGAGTCAAAGGAAATTACACGTACTTTAAAGTGTCTGTTGGTCTTTTCCATGGCAACTTAAAACTGTGATGGTATTCAAACTTGGGTCAAATATGAAAACACAAACATTATTTTGAATGCTGCGGTGACAGTACTGCGAAAGAAATGTATGGCAGCGGGAGGGTAACTAAAAATAAAACAAGAAAAATCTCCGAGACGAACGCCAAGCTTTGTCTCGCATGCATCTCGCTTTCTCACAACACATGTCAACATTATGCCATAGACTTTAAGCACATACCAATTTAAAATGTTAATTTTGGTTTTGACAGTTAAAACTAAACCGTAATAGTAATGTTGCATCATGTACACTTCTCACAGGAAAATGAGATAACGATGCTTAAAGAGTGTTGTTAATACTATCTCGGCTTTCACCATTTACCATGTAGTAAGAGACCATTGTCTACTGAACTTGACTTAAGTTTTAAGATACATACAAGTGTCTGTGGTATGGTAAATGGTATAAATCTACAAAATTATTGCAAGTACAGCGCCTTTTGTATAAAGTTCATTGAACTTTTGACCTATGACTTTGGTCAAATTTGACTCTTATATGAACTTGACTCGAACCTTTATGACATGTCCCTCTGGTAAAGATATGACGATCCTATCTCAAAGCTACAGAAAGTTATTGGAGTACAACATAATACCGTGCTTTCATAGAAAGGTCATTGACGTTTTGACCTTTGACCTCGATCACATTGGCCCTATTCGAACTCATCCTGAGCCTTCAACGAATGCACCTCCAGTATGAATTTGGTGATCCTGCGTCAAAATTACAGAAACTTTCATCCAGCACAACATAATTATTGTAGACTGCATGCACCAATGACGCCAAAAATAGTCGCGTATAATGTCTTGCTACGCTGCGCAGGCTAGTCAACAATGTTGAATTTAAACGTTCTTGAGATTCAATTTCAAACAGTGTTGTTAAGTTTGATGAATTAAAGACATTATTCTAATAATATTCGTATATTTGCACCTTGACCGTTATTAACCTGGAATTCACATTTTGTCGATACTTCATATCTGTGTGAGATAATAAAGTGTATTTCCCCCGAGGCTGATAGAAGAGCGTTCCTGACACATGAAAACTACATGCTCGCTCGCGCATAAAAAAAATAAATTTACATGTTATTGCTATTGCTATCGTAATGCCAGTAATGGCAGAATTTACTATTGCATGCAACATATACACTACGCAAAAAAAGTTCTTGGACACTTGTAAAAGTTAAAATATACCATATAATTTTTTATTAAAAGGTACATTATTGTATATCAATATGATCAGACATTATTCCACTTTCAGTATGACATGAAGTTAACAATCAGAGCAGTCATGCATGGCTGATTACATGCATTAAAGCCCAAGTTTAGTTTTAGGGATTTTTTGTTATGTGAAAACTTTATGCCCCAAAGTCATAACCCTGCAATAATATATTCTGAATGTCTTTAAAGTTTTTTTGTGATGAAGTTATGAAAATGATCGGGGGGGAGGGGGTTCCGACATTATTCATAAATTCATAAAAAAAAAAAACTAAAGCAATTCAGAAATAATATTATTGCAGGGTATGATTTGGGATAAAGTTTTCACTAACAAAAAATCCCAAAACTAAACTTTGGCTTTAAAACAATAGCAAGGTATAGTTAATAAAAAAATATTATTTGGAAGAAATTGAGCCTTCAAACTTTCTAATGATCAGGTCATCTTGTAGCATACATTAAACAATTTCAACAGGTTTTTATGATTTGAATGAATTGCTTAGGTTTGTGTGGTGTGTTTATGTGTGCCCTGTGCTGATGATTGTGTTTATTTGTTGTGTGTGTGTGTTGTGGTGTGTTGGTGTTCGTGCGCGCGCGTGTGTGTGTGTGTGTGTGTGTGTGTGTGTGTGTGTGTGTGTGTGTGTGTGTGTGTGTGTGTGTGTGTGTGTGTGTGTGTGTGTGTGTGTGTGTGTGTGTGTGTGTGTGTGTGTGTGTGTGTGTGTGTGTGTGTGTGTGTGTGTGTGTGTGTGTGTGTGTGTGTGTGTGTGTGTGTGTGTGTGTAATACGATGGTAATACGACACAGGGTACGACAACAGCGACAACAGCGAGCACAGCGAGCGAGCAGTTTGGAAAATTAATTTGTCGCGAAACTGAGTCTAGGATGCGAACTCAAATCTCTTACTAAAAATAAAAACTACGTGCCACTTGAGGATTGGTGTATCGTGATTTGCAACTAACACAATTATCCACTGTTAAAAGTTACGCATTTGCCCCGAATAATGGATATTCTAAAACATTTAGCTTCATACGACATCCATGGAAAGTATGCTTTACCAGTGCAGAAAGATGAAACATACCTGTGATATAGTCAGAAAATACCGCCATATAATTATAATTGGCAAAATCTGTTAACTTCGGCTCACTACATATCAGTCACAATAAAAAAAAATTAATGGAGACTATTCTTCAAATTAAAACAAGTAATTTCAGAAATTGAAGAACATTTGGTAGAATATAGCTTACCATATTTTTATACTATTCAGTTCTTAACGAACAGTCACAGTTACAAATGATTATGGAAAAACGTCGATTCCAAGGGGAAAATTATGATTATTGAATACATAAATTATAAAATTTGTGTTATTATATGAAGGCGAACAATTAGCAAGATAAGCCCCTGTGTACTATGTTATCATGTCATCAGGGAGTTGATGGAAGGAATGTGCTTTATAAACTGTTGTTATGTTTAGCTGTTAATAGATAGTAAGAGTTAAAAATAATTATGGGAAAATATGTAAATGAAATTGAAATACAAAAAATATTAATAGCTTGTCTGTACCATTATTAAATTTCATTTGGGGGTCAAGCGTACCCTCCCCTCACCCACCCCATCTTGTACATCTGATCTGTACGCCGGTGCTAAAATTTTTTTTAAAAAATGTAGATATTGGAATGAATTGCAAAAGGCGTTTACTATTGATGAAAAAATTGGATAAAGATTAAGTATGTAAGCTTGATGAATTGCTGCATAAACGATAACAATTATACGGCTCTAAATGTCGGTCCACACTAGATTAGTTTGTACTAAATTTGAACTCCAGGAGAATAACAAGACGTCGTCACTTATTCAACAACTTTTGAACTCCATGAACTTCACAGGTGAATTACGAGCGACACAGTTTACCATGTTTACGACGTAGTCTGGAATCCAGAACCCCCTTGCGAAGCAGATCATTTTATAATCCTTTATTTTATCAGTTGTCATCGAAGTATTTAAGGGCAGCTTTTCTTGTTGGTAAGGTGTTTTGTTTTGATCATTGCAAACTTTGATCTCGTATTATGCAGCCACCTATTCAACCCGTAACTAGTGTGAATTTGAGACACCGCCCTTGCGAAGCAAGGACCCTCCGATAATGATAATGACGACAGCTTTGGCTGCCGATTCCAGAATAATGGTCTGGCAGTCAGACTACCCGTGACAAACCCACGGCCACGTCTCGTCTGATCAACAGGCAATATCATAGTTCAGATTCTGACTGTTTGTATTAGTTTTATCCTCCGCCCCGTAGCAGCGCACACAAGACCTGTGCATTCTTTGCCGCTTGGTGGCGAAACCCCGAGAATTTGCACGCCCGAAATTGTTTTCGAGCATGCAAATTCTCGGGGTTTCGCCACCAAGCGGCAAAGAATGCACAGGTCTTGTGTGCGCTGCTACGGGGCGGAGGATAAAACTAATACAAACGGTCAGAATCTGAACTAGCAATATCAGGGCTGCTGGGTCAAGGGTTCACTTCAGAAGTTTTCCGTCAGGACGTCTTCGTGAGCTACACCGTATAGGTAGTCTAAGTCATAGACTGCTCTTTAATTTACCCCAATCCCAAGCGAAGCAAGCTGCGAGGGGACAGAAAATCTAATCTTGTCCAGACTCACATCTAGTTTCAGTTCCTGAACTGCCTTAGGATTAGGGCAAAGAAGAGAACAGTCTAAAACTTAGACTACACCGTAGGTAAATATTACATTTACCCGGATAAGCAATTCGGTGGAAAAAAAATTGTTTAAGCGTTGTAAAATATTTAATGGTATATGTTCACAATACGCCGTCCTGACGCCACTCCAAAATACCGGAAATTACATATGCCACAAAATGCAATAGTTACCAGTGTGCTGGTCCAGCAGTAAATATTTGTTCTTTTTATCCCCAGTAAAGGTTGAATAAAGTGCATTGTGATTTATATGCTCTATGACCGAAATTTCTTCTTGCAGGATTGTAATAGGGTTATAGCTGCTCAATGCTTCATCGATGATGGATGTAGATAAAAATTCCCGTGACGCGCATTGAATACGTTTTGCGTATGATTTCCGACGAATGAAACCTGATCATTTCCCCTTCATCTCCAAATTCAGGTAATTCTGGGGAATAGTTTTTAACATGAATATTCTCTATTCAAGGAAAGTCGTCGCCTTTGATCAAGGCCTCAGGGCTTGATGATTTTCCCCGTCATCGCAATACCCCACTAGCGCCTGGAACGAGACTAACCGCGCTAACCCCAGTGACAAAGCAGGCAAGGGGCGAAGCAGCCAATCTTTCGGTGCGCCAGAAGTGTAGGCATTATAATTAGTCTCTTTTTTAGGCGCACGGGATACAACAACTGCTCAGAGGCTTAATGGCGTGAGGGACAACCCACACCCACAATGCCTTGTCAAAAGGCTAGGAAAGTCATTTTTTGTGCAACTCATATAAGTTGTTCCGATGAACATCACGTATCCCTTTACAGTTCCATTTAAATCCGGTTCATCGTACCGGCCTATTTAACTTTACAATTCCGTCTAAATTAAAATAAAAAAGATTGAATTTGAAAATGCATCGTGAAAGAAAAATTCTTAGAAACGAGAATGAATCAGAAGGTCAACGGAAGTATATCCTATCTGGAGGCAGTTCAATTGTTTATAAACATTTCACAAACGACGGCGGCAAAACAGGGTATTCTAATTTATTCAGTTACGGCAATTTGATTTACTTTTTAAATCTGAAGCCACAGGAATGGGAAGGATTGCATGACAAACCTTATTCAGTCTTTGCATTTTATCCAGATAAGGTATACGGAGCTGATTGTTGTAATCTGGGATATAATACACGATTCAATTATCTTATAGATAATAGAATCGTTGTACTCTGTGACTGATCAAACTTGGAATTGAGATTGGGGTGAATAATAAAATAACTTCACAATACACGTAAAAAGGATGTGACGCATGTACATACTGCTATGTTAATGTATTAAATGTATAATCCCTTTGACATCCCAAGTTTATTAGGATTTTACATTTTCTGGTTTGCCATTCAGTCTGTTTTAAATTGTACTTTGTCCCATCTAACGCACATAGAGTGTTATATCGTACCTACCTTTAAAACCAAGTAAAAAGGTTAGGCCTACAACAGCTGCAATAAATCGATTTATTTCTTTTCTCAAACAATAAAGTTATGTTGAATTTATAAAAGTGTCAAACAAAGACCAAATCGTTTCACATCGATTCAAATCTGTCCAATCCAAAGGCAACAGTTTGCTCGAAATGTTCATTGTCTTTACGTGATTATTAACTAATTTGATGATAACCTGCAACCACTTACCATTTTTATTCGGTCATCCAAGATATAAACTGCAGCTCAATAACTTTGGCATATTTTTGTGTTCTTCAACAGCCTAGAAATGCTATCCCGTCATCCAACTAGTGACAGGGGAATCCCCGTAGTGATAGTCTCGATACTAGACACTAGCTTAGCTTTCACACCGTATTACAGTCTGCTCGATGTAATAACTTTATAAATATGGAATGTTAGTTGTCGTATCACTACTAACATACGTTATCTTCAAGAAAAAGGTGTGTTTTTCGCAAATACCAGTATTTTTATGAGACTTTCTAAAGTGATGTTTAGTATAAAGAATAGACCAATACGTCAATGGGAATTCCCGTCATTCAGTAGTATTTCGCAATACACATATTGGGAAGCACCTTCGTGTATTGTTGTCAGTTGAGTGTTTGGTCTACTGACCTCGGCAAAACACGTATATCGGTTTATGCTTATCGGTTTATGTCTACCTTCATTTGATGAATGACCGAGTATCTATTAACTGGAATGAATATGCCCTGGTTTATAGAACCTGCACATATTTAAAGATATTATTTAATCACTGTATATCTGCACTATAATCAATCACACTCAACTCGAGGTATAAGAATCAGAACGAGTGTGAAACAAAGCCACAAAATCACATAACAAATAATCACACAATACCTGTCACAATGTCACCAATGGCAAAATACAAATAGAAATATCAAATTACGCCGCCAAACAATATGGGTACACGTTTTACTAACTTATCACATGTTCGTGTTTGCACACGACAATTAAGTATTAAAACACTCACATGAGCCATTCTTTGCGTGAGAATCTACATGATACACACAAAGGCACAAGCACGAACGATTATTTACATTGTCGCTGACCTGCAAACTCATCATGAATACATGTACTTACCACTGTCACTATAATTATTATGATGTAAAACTAGTTATCTCCTTGTAGTGCGAGTTATCCAACCACACACGAAACTTCCGCTGTCTATAATGAATGGAACATCATGATAAAATGATGTACAACTCGACTATTAGGAGAATTAAATTGAAATTATCGGCATCAGACAGACGTGGTCATTGCGCAATATGTTGCAATCACACAATTTTCTTGTCTATCTCACAAGTCATGTATTGCAGAAAAGTAACAACTAATGTTTATATTTACCTTTATGAAGTTAAATCATTCTTTATCGTGCCTATCCTCTAATTCTACTTTTTAAATATTATTTGTGTGTTTATATTGGGAATCAAACAGCATCACAATACAGTGTAGGCCTAGAGAAATAAAATTGAAATAATTTTTAACAAAATCAATGAACAAATTATTATCCTCCGATTCTTTGTAATTGACGGTAATGAGCTTAGTTATTTTAGCAAATGATTTCTTTATTTTCAACAGTTAATTGAACTTACTGCGTATTTGTACATGCAGTTCTCGTGGACTTTCGGGTAAAAGTGCTAACGCGAATATGCCTAATATTCGAGTCATTGCCTTTGGCTTTGAGCTGAACGTCATCCTAAATTACTGTACTGTATGTACCCTACGAATGTGCGTCGTTTACCTGCGCATAATGTGGTAGGCGTGGCCATTGATCACTGGTTTCCTGTGAGAGGCGTGGTTAATTTTCAGCAGCCCTGCGAAACTCGCTCAGTTAATCTTTTTAAGGACACCGTCAGTCAAAGTCACCCACCAATGACCAATTCTAGAATCAGATTTTTAAAGGGGACTACAATAGTACAGTATGTGCGGCATAGTAGTGTACATATTATAAGGGCCGTTTTTAAGTCTTTTGTTTCTGAATATTACAGAAAAGTTCAGTTATTAACCATGCTACTGACATTTTTCAATGCCATTACCATTATAATTACCACATGAAGTTTTGGGGAACCTTGTAGAATGAACCATGTTTGTCTCACATTAAAGTGCATTGGCATACAAGTCTGCATGGTAACTTTATACCAATGCTTTCTGTTAGTCAAAACCGACCAAATGCATTGTTTAAAATTATTCGATCCAATCATGTAACAATTGCTTATGTAGATCGTTACTCAGGTATGAACAATACATAATGTGGCAAGTAAATCTGGGTGTTTTCTCGATGTTTCATTTTGAAAATTTATTTTAAGTGTATACGTGTTATGTTTCCAGTGTATTTCTATATATCGGCGCCATAATCATTTTTCCAGTGCATTATAGTCTACCATTATTATTGTTGCTATTACTATATTATTATTATTATTATTATTATATAATATATTATATTATTATTATTATTATTATTATTATTATTATTATTAATTATTATTATTATATTATTATTATTATTATTAACATCCTTATTATCATAAAAATGAGAACAGGTACATTCATTTTTAGTCAAACTTTTAATAATAATGTCTTTGACTCTCCAGTTTAAAGAGAATACACAGTACTGTTTGATTACTTGCAGAACAACAACATTTTAATATCAACTGCTTTCAAACCTTCTGTGAACAGATGGTATTCTAAAAATGTCACTATATACAGGAGAGAGTAGTTTGAAACAACAGAATACTTCGTTTGTTACACAAATCCCCACTGCTGACAAAGTACTCAACACAGAAATCTATATGTGGGACTATGTTAATTGTTGCCATACACACTGCAGCAACGAGCCTACTCCGTCGGGTACTCAAACTGTCAATTCCTCACTTTTTATTGCATATGAAGTGAATTAGTCCACATTATAATGCAAATGTAATTTACTCTCAGCTGGAAAATATGGAAATGTGAATTTTGATGAAAGATTTTCCATCATCAACCAGTACTGTGTATTTTTAAAACTGATACAAAAATTAACCAGGCCTCAATTACCATTCAGTTGTCAGCTGGCCTTTAGGGCCCCAAAGACTTGCACGTGGCAAAATGCGCTCCTCCCCTGGATACTAACATTCGTCAGGGTATTCCCCGACGTTATCAACCAGTATATAAACACCGAAGTGAGACTTCGCATCATTGGAAACTGTTATGGTCATGACGGCGAAGTGCACAGCAGGTAAGTTTGGTACATGTATTCTACTTTATTCCTGTAGCTGTATATTTAAATGTATTATTATGTGCGTTGATTTGTCCAGGAATATGATTTATTTTATTGGCAACAATCCCACATGGGGTTGATGGAATCAGTAAAAAGCACACGAGAATAGGCTCGATCCTGTCTTCTATAAATTTCAGGGTAGTAGAATTTATTCCTGTCTTCAAGCCCCTATGGTTTTCAGTGAAAGTCGGTCGAAAAAAATGTATAATTGGTAGATCATATAAGATGACTAAACTGTCTTTGAAAATGTTGATGCCCTGGGACAGTAGCGGAGATTTTGTGTAACGAGTATTGGGAACAAAGGCGAATCCTTGCTTTAGGTAGAAACGCCCCGAGGATACATATTTTCGTTGAATGGTGGAAAGGGCGACTTTTCAGAGAATATAGGCCTCTCGTCGTGGAATAGTGTAGTGCTAATGTAAGTATAATGTTAAATATAAGTTGAGATAGTTACTCATCATTTTTTCAACATTAGAGGCATGATTTAACAATGTTACCAGCTTTTAAAAAATGTATAAGCTTCATGATTCTCATGCTCTTAGTTTCTCTAATAAGGTCTAAAAATGAAGCCCTGAAAAAAGGTGTACACTGTACTACGTGTATAACGAGTACCAGTGTTACCATGCTCATTTCCGCTCACAGACTGTTGTGTTAGAGGTGGCCTGATCAATAATTAATGTGTGAGTTTTATCCACGCAGTATAAATTTCCAAAGTTTTGTATTCTTGGGTGTTTATATTCAAGCACTATTATTTAGCTCAGATATCAATACTGTTTAAAGGATCTTCTGTGAAAAGTTTATTGTCATACATTTCCTCTTCGTTGAACAATTATTATCAGAAAATGCTGTGATGGTGAAATTTGTAGTGTAGCTTTATATGGCATCAATTTCTGTCAGGACCAGAAAATAATTCAATACTGATATGTTAATGCTTGTTTCTCCTGAAGTAAAAAAAATAAAGACAAATTCATCCAGCCTGAATCCAGCCAGTTTATATAGTGTATGTTCCAACTCATTTGGTACTAGAGGTATTTTTGAATTTTCACAATCAAGCCACTAACATACAAAGTCGTGACTATATTCAGACAATTGGTTTTCGACTAGCAAATTGTTTTGATATTCACCATTCATTTTTGGAACAATAAATGAGTGGCTGTATGGTCTCCACAATTAATATAACATATTTTTAACAATTGCGTTAGAGTGTTGTAGCCCATAATGATGTAGTGTTTTGTTCCTTTTCTTTCTTATCAACGCGTAAATATGCTTTGCTGACTGAGATTCTAAGCACGTCATGTACTACATAATTCGAAAGAAAATCAAGTTCGTGAAAAATTGTCATGGAGATATCGACTCATCTCGAGGAATAACCAATGCCAGTGGAACTGTGTTAGCTCGTGTTTTCTGTACGGCAGTACAATCAGAACGGTGCAAGAATTACTTGGCTTATTAATCGGATGTATATAAATCTTGAAGAAGAAGACAGTCAATGGGCATGAAGACAAACAACAATCTACTTAAGCTTACATGGCTGGATTGACAAGACCTCGTTTAAATACCGCATTACTTCGTGTAATTATGGAAATGAAATCAATCTAATACACACTCAAACACTGATTATCGAAGTCTCCTGTACCAGCAAACAGAGACGGACAACGTATTTTCGATAACAAGGGGGCGTTGCCCACACACGTGTGTGTGTGTGTGTGTGTGTGTGTGTGTCTGTCTGTCTGTCTGGTTTTTGTGTGTTTGTCACTTTTTCGCAAACAAACATTACGGACCAATTTTCAGTCGCATGTACACGAGAAAAAAACACGTGACGAGGTTATACATTTTATGCTAGAAATCAGAAAATGAGCTTCATGGATTGTTTTCTATCAGAAAGTACGATCTCATCGACGCCTACTCGATCGTAAATCCAACACTAAACAATCATTGGGTTTGTCTGCCGGGAAAGGATTTAAAGATATTTTTTGTTTGCGGCTCTCACCGGAAAATACATGTACCTTCTGTCATCCCGACACCCATCCTAGTTGTTTATGTATTTTGATTATTATTTATTACCCTTATTCCAATCCTGATAGTAATCCTAATGTAGTTTACTACTGGTTTAAGATCAACTTTGCAAATTATCAAACACATTTATGGACAGATATAGATGGATGGGAGATTAGATGTAAATTAGGGCATGAGAATCTCAGAAATCTGATAAAATGGCTGAAAAAAGTTCAGACTCATAACTAATTGTACCAGCCGTGAGACACAATTATGGATACATTGAAAATAAAAACAAATCGAGGAGTTGAGGACCAGGGCCAGAGTTAGTTTTTTAATTATTGTTTTTGGAGTGGTGATTCCAAACAAGATTTTAAATCAGGATTCAAATCGTGATTTATATTAATAAATCGATTTATTGATTTAAATCACGATTTAAATCCTGATTTTTTAAATCGTGTTTGAAATCACACCCCCCCCCCGGCAAAAAATAAAAATAAATCCAACAAACAACAACAACAAAACAACCCTGGCCCTGGTCCTCAACTTCTTGATGCTTTTATTTCAATGTATGATTTTTTTTTTTCAACAGCATGATTTATATCACCAATCCTGACCAGGGGCACTTATAAGCTTGGAGAAAAATAAAAACGTCAAGTCAAGTCAACGGGCAAAGTCGCTTACCCAATAAGCGCCGTGCCCGCAAAATGTGCGGTAGGAGTAGTTATTGAGCTATTCGTGCATGTTAAAGTATACGTAATTGTCAGTTATTTTTGCGATAAAAATCACCTTTTTGTCAACATTTTCACAATTTTGGCACATATGGATAAATACCAGTGGTGCTCAATGGTTCACCGGGGCATGTCATGGGCATTTGCCCCGCTTCTTTTTTTTTCTTTTTAATTTGTTTCGCCGCCACATGCAGTCTATTTGTCTGAGTGTAGATTGTATTTTTCTTGTTTTATTAAACTGCAACCAATGAGGAGAGCCTTTATACAGAAATTCTTATTTCTTTTAGGTAATCCCCAGGCATTGGTTGTGGTATTATATTTATGTATTGTTTTATTTGTGATGCATTGTTATTGTTATATGTTCCTGGAAGTAAATAAATAAATAAATAGATAAATAAATAAATAAATAAATAAATAAATAAATAAATAAATAAAACGACATCCGCGAGCGGACGTAGCGAGCGAGCGGTTTGGAAATTTTAAACTCATGGAAGAAAAACTTGTCTGTGGTGTATTCTTTCAAAGTAAATAGAAATAATTTGTATTGCAATATAACACCTTTATCTGATTTGAAAATTTAAATAATTGCGTTGTAAGGGTATTTTTCTTTCTGGGCGCAACTAACACTATAGCGCGCAGGCTATGCTGGTTTCCCTAATCTCTGTCACTATGCCATTTTTTTTTGTTACTGTCGAAGACTGAAATAAATGTTAATTGAAACTGAATCTTGATTTGATTTTTATGGGAGTGCATAATGGCGCCTGCGGAAAATAATTAACCAAAAATGCGCATTTTAGTGGTACGGACAGCGAGTATAATATTGCTTATGAAGATCAGACCACAAAAGATATACACATATTCCGAAACATTTCAAAGATTAAAAGCAAATCAAAGCAATCAAAGATTTCAAAGACATATTATCCAGATTTGTAAGACGGCCTGCATCTCTGAATTTCACCTCACTACATCACTCGCGATAAGAGTGAATTACCTTTTTTTGATGTTTCGTGAAATTGAAAAAATGCAAAGTAAATGTGGCACCTCTCCTCTAAATAATTCGATCGGGACTGGTGGTCAAATGTTCAGTTTTCATAATGATGTCCGTTTAGTGAATAAGCAGAAGCTATATAAACTTAAGAAAGAATTTGATTACCAATAACAAAGTTATGCTGATGAATATATTTGAAGTTATTTCAAAGGAGAACTATTCACAATTTCTCCCTCAGATCGTCCTGGTTGTGCTTTCTTTCTCTTGTCTTTCCCCCATTTTGCCTCACGATTAGAGAGGCAAGTGTTCCTCTATTGTGTCATGTACTTACGCTACTGAATATAAATACCCTATCTTGCCAAAAGTATTGCAACAAACTCCATAATGCATGCAATTTTAGTTGAAGGGGTCTTTCTGTTATGATGTTCTAGTGAAGTTACTATATTGGAAAATAAGAAATTATTTGAAATGAAGTCAATGAATGTTCTTTCTCATGTCTTCTCCGAGGCGGAGCGATTATCCAATGCAGGCACACCCACGGCAGAGGGGCTAGAACACACAATTTAACATCTTGTTTTGCTCTCTATAGGGGTGGGGTGTTTAACTCGCCCTAGCATCGTAATTCGGCTTAATATTTCCTGTGAAACGGTTTTGATGGTTGGGAACAACTTCCAATAAACCAAAAATAAAAATAAAAAAAGTCACACCCAGACCATACCCAGCGAAGAATAAAACGCCTTCTATCTTCATAAGACAGTGGTAAGAAGGATACGGCTACTAACGAAAGATGGTGGCCTACGCTCCTCATGATCATAATTAAACAATGTAAAGAACTATCACATGGCAGTCAATTTTAGGATGTTTGCAATAGTAACCCACCTTTGGAACTGAGAAAGAATAAAAACTTATAACTTGAACACGTCTTGTCTAAAATATGGGGTGTATAAACCACTGTCTTATGAAGGTGGGTGTCTTCTTTGGTGGGTGTGGTCTTCTTCCCGAGACCGCATCAGAGTAACATATTGGCATTTTTTGTTTGCGGGAAGTCGTCCAAAACCATCAAAACTGTTTCACGGGAAATATGAAACCAAATTACGATGCTAGGGTGAATTAAACACCCCACCCCTATATGAAGCCAAAAAAGATTAAATTTTGTGTCTAGCCCCTCTGCGGTGGTTGTTTCTGTATAAGCTCTCCGCCTTGGAGAAGAAAGAAGAAAGAATATTTATCGACTTAATTTCAAA